>OY796882.1:39243798-39424074 GCA_963680785.1 Diplosoma virens | reverse complement strand
AGTAAGGTCTTTAGGGATGATTGTAGAAAGTTCGTGCAAAAGAAACAGTCCCACCAGTTCACATATTTCTGCTCCGTCGTAAGAGCCCATTGTTACGTCGAATTCGCTATTGTTTTTTTTGATCCACGTACTATCATCACTGAATAGTATAGATTTACGGCAATGTAAAATTACCTTAATTTCATAATCTTCTATATTAATTTGCAAAAAGATTTATTAATATAGAAGATTATGAAATTAAGGTAATTTTACATTGCCGTAAATCTATACTATTCAGTGATGATAGTACGTGGATCAAAAAAAACAATAGCGAATTCGACGTAACAATGGGCTCTTACGACGGAGCAGAAATATGTGAACTGGTGGGACTGTTTCTTTTGCACGAACTTTCTACAATCATCCCTAAAGACCTTACTGGCTTATACAGAGACGACGGCTTAGCGATTCTCCGAAATTCTAGTGGTCCCAATACTGACCGAATCAAAAAAAGAATTATAAAACTTTTCCAAAAACATAATTTAAAAATAACAATTGAAGCAAACATTATACAAACAGATTTTTTAGATGTCACCCTTAACCTCAATACAGAAAAGCACTGGCCATTCAGAAAACCCAATGATGAACAATTATATATAAATATTAATTCAAACCACCCACCATCGATAAAAAAAGCCCTACCAAACATGATATCCAACAGACTATCGGAACTTTCTTGTGATTTGGACAATTTTAAAAAAGCTATTCCACCGTACAAAAACGCAATAAAAAAAAGTGGCTACAAAGACAATTTAATATTTAGTGAAACCCAACCGAAAAACAAATCAAGAAAACGAAAAATCATATGGTTCAACCCGCCTTTTAACAACTATGTTGCCAACAATATCGGAAAAGAATTTCTAAAACTAATAAGCAAGCACTTCCCACCACAACACAGGCTTCATAAAATTCTAAACAGAAATAGTATAAAAATTAGCTATAGCTGCATGCCTAACATACAAACAATTATAACCGGTCACAACAAGAAACTATTGGAAAAGAAAAGCTCTCAACAATCAAAACCATGCAACTGTAAAAATAAAGATATCTGCCCACTAAAAGGATCTTGCCGACAGAAATCTATCATTTATCAAGCAGACATATCACATGGAAATGTAACAGAAAGCTACATAGGTTGCAGCGAAACAGAATTCAAATCACGATACTATAATCATATACAATCATTTAAAAATATAAAGAAAAGAAACGCCACAGAACTTTCCAAAACATTCTGGAATGCCAAAGAATCAGGTCTCAATCCCACAATTAACTGGAAAATAATCAATCAAGTCATCCCATATAAACCAGGACAAAAATGCTGCAACCTATGCTTAACCGAAAAACTACAAATACTACAAGCAAAACAAACAACAATCCTCAACAAACGATCGGAACTTACAGGAAAATGTCGTCACAAAAACAAATTTAAATTAAATAAATTACCTACTTGATTTCGTGTGCTTAAATTGCCATTATTTTTTTGCATGTGTGCTTTCTTGTCCGTCATTAAATCCGCTTGTATTTTCCACTGTCGTTCACGCCATTTTTTACTCACTTTATTTTTTTATTTCTTTGTAGATTATTTTCTTTCCTTTTATATCTTTCACTGCATACCCAACTCGCCTTCCCTCACCTTCAAATGAATGCAAACCTCTATATTTGCATTTACTATATTTTGAGTTGTTTTTTCTTGTATGACGTCATAGGAACCGTATTGTTTGCTTAATTTAACTACATATCATTTATTCCATACGCATTTTCTTACCACTAATAACTATATTTTTTATTTTTTTATTTTTCTAGTAACCACCTGACGAATCTTAGGATGAAACGGACCGTTGTGGTTTTTAAACAGTGATTAAATAAATTTTGTATATATATATATATATATATAATCCAGTAATGTTTCACTTTGCTGGTACAGTGCTCAATAACATGCAGTTAGAGCAATTATATTTATTAAACACTACACTTTATTAGTTGAAACCATAACAGTCTGTTTCATCTTATCGAATCGTCAGGTGGTTACTTATTCAAATAGTATTATTCTATTTAATAAATAGAATAATTCTATTTTAATAAGTAACCACCTGACAATTTGATAACGATACCTGACGTTTCAACTAATAAAGTGTAGTGTATAATAAGTATAATATATATATACAGGGTATTCAATATTTAGCGTTACAGTTTATTTTAGATTAAATTTTTTTCTATATTTTTTCAATGTAACTTAACTTTTGACACTTTCTAATGAATCTTTATTTTTTCAGGTATTTAAATTTAACTATGGCTGTAAGTTTAGGTAAACGAATCGCAATTGTTGAGCTTTTTAAGGCAGGAAAGCCTCCGAAAGAAATTTGCAAGGACCTGAAAGTGAACAAAATGCTGGTCTGGAGGACTCTTAAAAGGTATAAAGAAAGTGGGAATGTGCAAACTCAATCAGGACAAGGCCGTCCTAGAAGTGCTAGCACTTCAAAATTGATAAGGAAGTCCAGAGAAATAGTTCGGAGAAATCCAAAAAGATCCATCTGGAAAATGGCAAAGAGAGTCTGGAGAAATCCAAAGAAATCCATCTGAAAAACAGCAAAGGAGGCAAATGTTTCCATGTTTACAGTTCTTGTAGAGATCTGAAGATGTCCCCATTCAAACATGTGAGGAAGCGGCTAAAAAAACAGCATTATCGGCCAAAACTGTGGGGAAACGCCTTGCCAGAGCCAGAAATTCTCTTTTCCCACCTTGAGGCAGGCACGCTTTCTAACCTCGTTTTCAGCGACAAAAAGAAATTTGACATTCAACACCATGTGAATCCCCAGAATGATTGTGTTTGGTCATGTGATGGGGAGGTAGGACCTCGAAGAGTCACTCGAGTCCAAGGGACAGCATCAGTGATGGTCTGGGGGGCCATTACTGAATCTGTAAGAAGTCCTTTGGTTTTTGTAGAACAAGGCATCAAACTGAACCAAGAGAATTACCAAAATGACATCCTTGTTGGTTCATTGTTGCCCTGGGCAAAAGAACACTTTAAAAAACGTCCTAGGACGTTCAACTAGATTTGGCACTGTCACACGAAGCTAAAAAGACACAGGAGTGGCTATATCAGCCAATGTTCCTAACTTCATTTCCAAAGAGGAATGGCCCCCTTCATCACCCAATTTGAATCCTCTCAATTTTGCTATCTGGGGGTATCTCGAGAGCAAGGTCTCAGCAACACATCATAAAAGTTTGGAGGCACTGAAGATGAAAATACAAAAGGAATGGTTGAAAATGCCCCAGGACGTGATTTGTGACTCTTGCAGGTCATTTTCGAGGCATCTTCAACTTGTAATTGATTCCAATGGAAAGCATATTGAATAAATTGTATTTGTATTGAATTTATATTTATTCTGTAACAATATGTCACCTGTGTTACTCCAATTGTACATATCATTTCCCAAATACAGTTATTTGAAGTTGTAACGCTAAATGAACCCCTGTATAAATAAATAACGTATTGAACACCCTGTATATATAAATAACCATTTAAACTGAAATTTCTTCTAGCATTATTTTTCTAAAATGTGAGTTTTCATTTCATTGACATTTATTTTAACTTTTAATTTTTGTTTATTTTTATTTATTTATTTTTTGTTTAATGTAACTAGTATTGCTTTTTTTAGATGTTGTGTCCCCTAATGAGCTGCACAGACAAAACAGTCTGATGAGACTATTTTTATAAAATGTTTTTTTAATATTTGTGTTCTATTAAAGAGGAATAATCACTCTGACTATTGAAGTCATTAAACACTCTTCTAAAGAGCACCAGCAATTTGCAGTTGTGTTTATTGATTGCTCTTTAGCTGAGCACTTTATTAGATTGCTTATCAGACCAGATCACTAATATGAATTTTGAAAAAGTAAATTTTGGATAAAACATTCTAATACCTAGCCAAAGATTCTATCTTAAAAGTCATGCTCAGCAAAGCAGAAAAATTTCTGAAACATCTCAGACAGAAAGTTTTCTTCTTCAATAGAACACCTGATGAAGCACAAATAGACAATCCAAACTTTATCAGGTTCAAAAAACCCCACCCCTTTATAAGGACCTAACTTCATTTAAAAATGGACTTTAACATTTAGTAAAAAATCTTAAATATTGACAAGTTAAAAACAACTTCCAAGATTAATTATTATTTAAAGGTATAAAATTTATAAGAAAAAACTAAAAAAGTTTCCTCCAGGCTGACAAATTTTTCATAAAGTAACTACAGAAAACTACAGAAAACTGCTCAGAAACAACATCACAAGTAAATATGAAAAAACAAACAAAATCACTATGACTAATATCAATAAAGAGGCCAAGAAAATTGCAACTAAACTTAAAATGGATAATTGTATTGAGCAATTTCCAAAGAGAGGCTTTTATTACTTTAAAAGACCACAAACCAAATTTTATATCAACCCCTAAATACCACCTTATAAACCCTGCCAAATCTGAAATCGGAATTATAAGCAAAACAAACCTATTTGGACAAGATAAACTCTGCTATCCATTCACAAACCACTCTCAGTCAATGGTGAAACACATTAGATGTTATTTTTTGGTTCAAAAACCTGCCTAACAAAAACATATACAAACCTGATGTAGTAGAATTTTACCCTTCAATAACAGAAAATTTGCTGTGCAAAGCAATGAGTTTTGCCAAAAATTATATACAGATAAACAAAGAAACCATGAATGTCATCATGCAGTGCAGAAAATTAAAACTGTTTCATGATGAACATAAATTGATTAAGAAAGATGGAAAATTTTTTAATGTCACTATGGGCTCATATGACGAGGCAAAGGTCTGTGAGCTGGCTGGTTTATACATGATAAGATATTATCTTGCATAAAATATACTCATTCTATTAGTTTGTACAGAGATGACAGCTTAATTGAAGTAAACAATGTATCAGGACCCATAGTAGAAAAAATTTTTTAAATTATTGAAGTTTTTAAAGAAAACAGCCTCAAAATCACTACTGATGCAAACCTCATTTAAACAGATTTCCTAAACATTACACTAAAATTACAAACCAGAAAATTTGCCCTACATAAAACTAGGAGACACACCCTCATAGATAGACTCAAAACCAAATCACCTACCTTTAAAAAAATCAAATGACTAACATAATCAGTAAAAAACTTTCAAGAAAGTCCCACAACCATGAAAAGTTTGAAAAAGCTACACCAACCAACAAAAAAGCATTAATTTCAAGAAGATATAATGAAAAGCTACAATTCCACACACAAGTCAAAAAATAATAGAAAAAGTAATATTACCTGGTTTAATCCACCATATAACAAATCAGTTACTACCTGGTAGCAGAGTTTTTCCAACTTTTAAACAAGCATTTCCCACAGCATTACTGACTCCATACACTATTTAATAAAAACAACAAAGAAACTCAGCTACTGTTGTATGCCTAGCAATCACTCAATTATTGATTACCAGAACAAAAAAATTCTTAACAATAAACAAAAACTTGTCATCAAATTATATAATTGTAGATCAAGCAAAAACTGCTCTTCGAATGATAAATGTTGCACCAATTCGATAGTCTATAAAGCTTCTCTAAAATCAAACCAAAACCAAGATATTAAAACTTACTATGGTAGTTGTGAAACAAATTTCAAAACATGCTTTAACAACCACAACAATTCATTTTGAGATAACCAGAAAAAAGAGGCCACAGAATTATCAAAACCTGTCTGGTCCTTTAAAGATGCTGGAGAAACTCCCTGAATAACATGGAACTAATCAATCAATCTACCTCATACCAATGTAGCTCTACTATTTGGAACTGGTTGCTTATTGGAAAAGCTAGAAATCTTTGAAGACAAATTAAACAGTTTGCTCAATAAACGCTCAAAATTAATCTCAAACGTCATCATTGCAGTAAATTTAAACTTTGTAATTTCAATGTTACCTAATTATTCTTCAAATGACAATGACAAACTTCAAGAAAACCTGAAAGATATCAAAAGCAATGGCACCTCTGATTGGTTGGAGAAAGCAAGCACACAATTCATTGCACACTCACTTGCACTGAAAGCAAGAACCTTCAATCTATAGATGAAGTTTTTCTGGCAACAAAGAGATGGTTCAAGAGACTCTATAAAGGCAGCTTTAAGCATTGTTAGATGAAAAGATGATCGTCCAGTAGCTATAACCGTAACCTGATGGTTGATCGAACAACACTTGATCTAAATGACATTTGAATGAAACAACATTTGATCAAAACAACACTTGATCAAATAATGAGAGAAAATTTACAACTTTAAATCTGTTCCAATTTTGTCAATTTATTGTCCCAAAAACATAGTGATCTCTAAAAAAAAGTCTTCACTTTGAATCTATTTCAGTTTTGTCAATTTTTGGTCCCAAAAATATAGTAAGCTCTGAAAAAGGTCTTCCCTTAGAATCTTTTTCATTTTTTTAAGAGGTTCCCAAGGGTGAGGCCATGAAACATTCCCCCCCTAAAGACACTACTAACTACAATGTAAAAATGAAAAAAATGGCTGCAATAGGCATCCAATGAAAAATAACCATGATAAGAGATCTACTTGTTGCCCCCCATAAAATGCTTTTCCCAGGGACCTTGTTAAGAAACCCTGACCTTGACATTGGCAAAAAATTATAAAAAAATAAAAACAAACTGTTTTTTACTGATGACCATGTTTTTTATGAATCTAATTTACAGTAACAAAAAGATTTTTAATCACAAGAACATACAAAAATATATTTTGTTTTTATCAACTCTTATTTTGATCAAATGTCATTTCGATCAAGTGTCATTTCAATCAAGTGTCGTTTCCTCAAGTGTTGTTTCAATCAAGTGCCGTTTTGATCAAATGTTATTTCCTCAAGTGTTGTTTCGATCAAATGTCATTTCGACCAAGTGTCATTTCAATCAACTGTAATTCGATCAAATGTTGTTTAATCAAGTGTTATTTGATCAACTGTTATATCATCAGCTAAAATAGCAAATCAGTTTAATAATTTAACTGGTCTAAAGAAATCTTACTGTTATAGTTTGATACCAACAGAAATGATACTGTTACACCATCTGTAGTCTTACTGTTTGCAGGGCTTTTGAACTTACATGAAGTAGTGGATAATCAAATTTTATTATATTTTTATTAGTTTACCAGTTTTATTTATTGTGCAGTACTAGCACCTGATGAGTCCCTGAAGGACAAAACAGACTGTCATGGTTTAACCATTAAGTGCAGTGTTTTTAAATAAATATACTTGCTCAAACCATGTGTTATTGAGTACTGTACTGGCAAGGTTAAACATTACTGGATTATATATATATAATTAAATTTCAGACCACAAAATTTCTAATTTAACATTAATTTTATTTGCCCCAACAGACTATTTTGCCTGCTTGGGTTTGTCAGGGGGCAGTTAGAAATCTTATTCAAATAGTATTCATTTGACTTGATGTCATTGAGTACTTTTCTGATGAACACCAACCAAAAAATTTTGAAAAACTTCAATATATATCTATATCTGTTTGCCTTACTTTACTGGCACAGAGCTGGATAACCAAAAAGCTAAAGCAGAATTAAATAAAAAAAATCTATATAAAAAATCTATATAAAAAAATCTATATAATAAATATAATTCTTTTTTTATATTTTTATATTTTACATTTCTATTACTTCACAGATTCCACCTGATGAACAAAACAGGCTGTTGTAAATTTTAAATTTCTATTCTGTTTTAGTGTTTTCATTTATATATATATATATATATACACTACAACAAAAAAGTTGAAACCTATTTAAATTCTATTCAAATTGTATTTGAATAAGTAACCACCTGACAATTCCATAAGATGAAACAGACTGTCATGGTTTCAACTTTTTTGTTGTAGTATTTTTAATTTAAATAAATTGTTCTAACCTGGTTATCAAGCACTGTACCAGCATTGTGAGACAATTCAGTTATATATATATATAGTTAAATTACAGAAGCCAAGTAAAAAATTTTTATTGAAACTTCAACAGTCTGTTTCACCTTTTCGGCTCATCAGGAGGTGATTCTAAACACAGACAAAAAGTACATAGTTAAGATGGTAAAACACACAAAAAAAGCTAATTGGTTAAGAGCCAAAAGTAATTATTATGAATAAAGTAAATGTAAAACAATGAATAAATTAAAATTTAAAATTTAACAAATAAAATAAAATTTAAAAATTTTCGAGTAAACAAGCTAAGAAACTTAAAGTTTTAAGACTCGAAATTTAAAAATCAAAATTTTGTAAGCAAGCTATTTCATCCACGTATCTGACACTGCATGAACTGACTGGCGATCAAATTACAGACGTGTGGTAGGTAGTGGGAGAGAAAGGACATTGTAAAAGAAGGAAGTAGCAAGGCGTAAATGGACAGCAAAGAAATGGCTATAGAGGAGATCAGGGAGGTGCAGGAATATATATAGTGGAAACATGACAACAATGAGCAAGCATGGCATAGACGGAGGATTTACAGGACTGCACATTTAAAAATCAAAAAATTGAATTAAAAATAAAATTTTAAATTTAAAAGTTTTAAATATTAAATTGGGCTAGACTTCTTTTAGTTTAAATTTGTTCCAGTGTCGGCATTTGGAGACAAACTCGGATTGCTTGTTCAAGACCTTGCGCTGGTCAGCTTGCAAGATGGCAAGTTTCTCTGCTAAGCAGAGGTTGCAGCATTTAGCCCCACTGGTGTATGCAAATGATTTGCAAACAATTGACCAAGTTATTTGCGGTTTGATTCCTTTATCTTTGTATTTCCATCATCATTCCATCCATGTTCCCACTATATCTATTCCTGCACCTCCCTGATCTCCTCTATAGCCATTTTCTTGCCGTCCGTTCACACCTCGCTACTTCCTTCTTTTACAATGTCCTGCCTCTCCCACTACCTAACACACGTCTGTAATTTAATCGCCAATCAGTTCTTGCAGCATCAGATACGTAGATGAAAATGCTTAGCTTGCTTACAAAATTTTGATTTTTTAAATTTTGAGTCTCAAACTTTAAGTTTCTTAGCTTATTTATCAAAAATTTTTAAATTTTATTTTATTTGTTAAATTTTAAATTTTAATTTATTTGTTATTTTACATTTACTTTATTTGAAATAATTACTTTTGGCTCTTAACCAATTAGCTTTTGTGTGTTTTTTCATGCATTTTACCATCTTAACTATGTACTTTTCGTCTGTGTTTGGAATCACCTCCTGATGAGCCAAAAAGGCAAAACAGACTGTTGAGGTTTTTATAAAAATTTTTTACATGGCTTCTGTAATGTAACTTAATTTAATGCTCTGAGTTTTTATTGAGCTCTTTACTGACAGTCTTGCCACTTTTACTACTATATATACGAGGTCTGTTCAAAAAGTATCCGACCTTTTTCCCTCTCGCCAATAAAGTATGAGCAAACTGCCCGTGCAAAGCGTGGCTGCACACACACACATTCACGCGTAATCGTGAAGCGTTTCAAACCGATTCGTCATTCGTATCTCTCTGTGTAAAGCATTTAGTGCAGGTGTGTAGTATGTGTTCATCGGTTTTTTGATTTTCAGAAAATTTCATTTCAATGACAGAACGCATCGAACAGAGGTATTGCATCAAGTTTTGTCAAAAACTTGGTGATACTCAAGTTGAAACAATTCGAAAGATTCAACAAGCTTTTGAAAATGAGGCCTTAAGCCCAACTCAGATAAAGCAATGGTTTAAACGCTTTAAAGATGGCCGTGCATCAGTGGAAAGTGATCCTTGCTCAGGAAGGCCATCCACAAGCCGAAACGAGGAGGCGATGGATCAGGTTCGTGAAAAAGTGTTGGAGGATCGTCGTTTAACAGTACGAGAGATTGCTGCAGAAATGGGAATAAGCACAGGCTCAGTTCATTCAATCCTAACTGAGGATTTGAACCTGCGGAGAGTGTTGGCTAAATTTGTCCCCAAGCTGCTGACGGAGCAACAGAAGGAACTCCGGAAGGAAATTTCGGAGGACATGCTGGATGTTGCAAATCATGACCCAGAATTTATCAAGACAATCATCACTGGTGATGAGACCTGGGTTTATGGTTATGACCCAGAAACCAAGTTTCAATCATCACAATGAAAGCATCCGGAATCACCACGCCCAAAAAAAGCTCGGCAAGTCCGCAGCAATGTGAAAGTTATGCTGACCTGTTTTTTTGATTCCCGTGGCATCGTGCATCATGAATACGCACCAGAAGGTCAAACAATCAACAAAGAGTACTACCTGGAGATTCTACGTCGCCTTTGTGATGCTGTGCAAAGAAAGCGGCCAAACATGTGGGCAGCAAAGAATTTTCAGCTTCACCACGACAATGCTCCCGCTCATTCTGCACATGTGGTCCAAGCTTTTCTAGCCAAAAACAGCATGCCACTTATTAGACAGGCTCCTTACTCTCCCGACTTAGCACCGTGTGATTTCTGGCTGTTCCCTAAGCTAAAAACAACTCTGAAAGGGAGGCGATTTCAGTCAAGAGAAGACATTATGAAAAAAGCGACGGAGGAGCTTCAGAGCATTCCGGGGGAGGAGTTTATGAAGTGTTTTGAGAAGTGGCAGAAGCGCTGGGATAAGTGTGTGAACCACCAAGATTGAATAAAACTTGCAAAATTTATTGTGTTGTGTGCTTTATACAAAAAAGTCGGATACTTTTTGAACAGACCTCGTACACATATATTAATGAAAACATATACATATTTTATATACAGTATATTGTAGCGTTGCCAAGACACAAACCAAGTCTGTAATCGCACGTTAATTAATGTTTACACATGGTGCCTGGTGATTTGTGCATGCTGTTGTTGCCTGGCCTTTGGCAATCTCTTTATGTGTAATAGTTAGCACATGAGGCAGCTCTTTTTGGTTTTGGCTTTTGAGACAAATGTTAGTTGGAGTGGCAGAGATTTGAAACGAAACAAAATTTGTTATAATCTAATTTAATATATTTAATTTAACTACGTAAATATTGGAACAAACTAGTATTCCTCCTTCAAGTTTGAATCATTTTCCATACCAGAACTAATATATATATTTATATATATAATAATAGGGTCTATATATATATATTTAAAATTAAAAACACTACAACAAAAAGATTGAAACCACGACAGCCTGTTTCATCTTGTAGAATCGTCAGGTGGTTACTAGAAAATCAAAAATGCAGTTAGTTTTAGTAAAAATAGAACATAGTTAAATTAGTCTAGCAAACAATACAACTCCTGTGATGTCATAGAAGAAAAAAAAAAGAAATGCAAGTATGGAGGCTTGCATTCACTTAGAAATAAGGGAAGGTGAGTTTGGTGTGTTGAAATAGGTGTAAAAGAGAAAATTTTATAAAGCAATGAAAAGGGGAACACTGCAGATTTGTGTAAAGTAGAAAGGGAAGGTACAAGCGGATTAAGGCAAAAGAGAAGGGTGATTCAAGTGTACAAAATTAGGTAGGTTATGAAGTCGGGAAAATACTGGCCTTACCGCAAGCCTAATGACCAGCCACTCTACATACACCAACAGTCTAATCATCCTCCAACCATCAAGAAGCAACTTCCATTTATGCTCGCCAAACGTCTGTCCCTTCTTTCTTGCAATTGCGATGAATTTTTTAAAGCAATCCCAGATTATGTGGAGGCAATGAGACGAAGCGGACATCCTGATGAATTGGAGTATGAAAAAGACCACAATCGTAAACCGAGGAAAGCCAGAAAACGAAACATCGTGTGGTTTAACCCACCATTTAGCAAAAATGTAAAAACCAACATTGGCAGAGAATTTCTGCGCCTGCTCGCTAAACACTTTCCTCCTCATCACCGTTTGCACAGGGTATGCAACAAAAATAACATAAAAGTGAGCTACAGCTGCATGCCCAATATGGCAGCGATAATATCCAGGCACAACAAAAAGCTGTTATCGAACAGGGCTGAATCTGCTTGCATCACACCACCTTGCAACTGCAAAAACAAAACCAGCTGCCCTTTGAAAGGCAATTGTTGAGAAAGCTCTATTATTTACAAAGCCACCTTAAAATCTGGCAACGTGGAAAAGCACTACTATGGTTGTAGTGAAATGGAATTCAAAACTCGTTTCTACAACCATAATCAAAGCTTCAAGTTTCGACGGAAGTGCAATGCAACCGAACTATCGAAAGCTTTCTGGCAACTTAAAGATACAGGACAAAACCCCTGTATTAAATGGAATATCGCGACCCGCACCACTCCTTACCACCCAGGAGCTAAAGAATGCAACCTCTGCTTATCAGAGAAACTCGCCATTCTCCGAGCGGACCCAAACACTTCTCTAAACAAAAAAACTGAGCTAAATGGAAAATGCCGACATACAAATAAATTTAAATTAAGAAATTTTTCCTAGTTTTCTGCAGTTTGAAACTTTCAGCAATTTTGTATTTTCTGTATTTTTTGTAATTCTTATTTTAATTTTAATTTCATATTAAACTCCCGCTCTTACCCAATTTTTGCACCCAACCGTCAAAACATTTCACTATGATCATCATTTCGCATTTTGACTACTCATTACTTCGTTACAGGACAATTTTAGTATTTTCTCGCATTTCACGCCTTATAAACTTTTGTCAAATTTTGGCATACCTTGGAGATAGTAGATAACGTACTTTATTAATTCACCTTATCCCCTTGTGATTGTGTTTTATTTTACTGTATTTTCTTTACACCACCTGACGACCCTTGCGGTAAAACAAACTGTTGAGGTTTTGACTGATTTTTTGTAATTTTTGTAATTTTTTGTAATGTTTCAATCCAAACCGATCTGACCTGCTTGCCGAGCGCCACATTATTCATTATTTTTATTTGAATAAGATTTTTAATTACAAAGTAAGAAACGATGTATACTGCCACTAAAACAAATTCACTATAAATTAAATAAATGACCTACCTAATTTTGTACACTTGAATCACCCTTCTCTTTTGCCTTAATCCGCTTGTACCTTCCCTTTCTACTTTACAAATCTGCAGTGTCCCCCTTTTCATTGCTTTATAAAATTTTCTCTTTTACACCTATTTCAACACACCAAACTCGCCTTCCCTTATTTCTAAGTGAATGCAAGCCTCCATACTTGCATTTCTTATATTTTTTTCTTCTATGACGTCACAGGAGTTGTATTGTTTGCTAGACTAATTTAACTATGTTCTATTTTTACTAAAACTAACTGCATTTTTGATTTTCTAGTAACCACCTGACGATTCTACAAGATGAAACAGGCTGTTGTGGTTTCAATCTTTTTGTTGTAGTGTTTTTAATTTTAAATAAATTGTTCTAACCTGGTTATCGAGCACTATACCAGCATTTTGAGACAATTCGGTTATATATATATATAGACATTATAATCCAGTAATATTTCACTTTGCCAGTACAGTGCTCAATAACACACGGTTAGAGCAAGTATATTATATTTATTTAACACTACACTTTAGAAGTTAAAACCACAACAGACTGTTTCATCCTATTGAATCATCAGGTGGTCACTAGAAAATCAAAAATATATAGTTATTTGTGGTGAAAATAATACAATTGAAATAAATTACACGTAGTTAATAATGCAAATAATGCAGCTCCTGTGACGTCATATAAGAAAAATAACTCAAAATATAGAAAATGCTTGTATAGAAGTTTGCATCCATATAAAGGTGAGGGATGGCGAGTTAGGCATATTGTAAAAAGTATAAAAGGAGGGAGGAAAAATCTATAAAGCAATGAAAAGGTTACGGGAGAGATCGTATGAGGTGAAAAAGTTAAGTAAGTGAAGTAGAGTGCAAATGATAGTGGATTGAAATAATGGACAAAAAAGGTAATTTAATTAATTTGAATTTGTGCTTATAGCGATGTTTTCCAGTAAGCTTCAATCGTTAGTAGGGTGTTGTTGGTTTGATAGTAGTGGTCTGATTCAAACGTAAAATAATTCTAATATTGAGATGGGTAAAGTCGCAAAAAATTACAAAAAGTTTTTTAATTTAAATTTGTTTTTATAACGGCATTTTCCATTTAGTTGTAATCTTTTGTTCAGCATTGTGGTAGGGTCTGCTCGGAGGATGAAAAGTTTTTCTGCTAAGCAGAGGTTGCACCATCTAGCGCCTGGATGATATGGTGTGGTGCAGGCTGTGATGCTCCATTCAATGGAAGGGTTCTTTCCTGTGTCTTTAGTTTGCCAAAAAGCCTTAGATAGCTCGGTGGCATTAGATTTTTGCCGGAATTTAAAGCTCTGAGTATGGTTGTAGAAGCGAACTTTAAATTCGGTTTCGCTACAACCATAATAATTTTTGGCAATGCCAAAGATCATCAAGCTATTTCACCAACATGGCTTAAACATCACAGCTGAAACCAATCTAATTCAAACCAATTTCTTCAATGTTACCTTCAACTTGAAATCGGGGAAATATTGGCCCTACTGCAAACCTAATGACCAACCACTCTATATCCACCAACATTCAAACCACCCGACTGCTATAAAGAAACAACTTCCATCGATGCTTGCTGACCGTCTCTCATCGCTCTCGTACAACTGTGAGGAATTCACCAGAGCTATCCCGGAATATGAAGTGGCTATGCAAAGAAGTGGACATCCCACTGGACTGCAGTACATTACCCCATCTGGCCCCCATAAAAGGAAATTCAGAAAGCGGAACATAGTGTGGTTCAACCCACCCTTCAGCAAACATGTAAAGACTAACATCGGAAAGGTCTTCCTTCACTTACTCGAGAAACACTTCCCTCCCCATCACCACCTGCACAAGATATGTAATAAAAACAACGTCAAACTGAGCTATAGCTGCATGCCCAACATGGCAGCTGTAATTTCCAGACACCATAAAGCACTCTTTGCCCAAAGAACTGAGCCTGCCAGCACTGTGCCACTTTGCAACTGCAGGGCTAAAACCAGCTTCCCAATGAAGGGACAATGCCGCGAAAGCTCCATAATTTACAAAGCCACCCTTACAACAGATGGCATTGCCAAAAATTATTATGGTTGTAGCGAAACTGAATTTAAAGTTCACTTCTACAACCATACTCAGAGCTTTAAATTCCGGCAAAAATCTAATGCCACCGAGCTATCTAAGGCTTTTTGGCAAGCTAAAGACACAGGAAAGAACCCTTCCATTGAATGGAGCATCGCAGCCTGCATCACACCATATCATCCGGGCGCTAGATGGTGCAACCTCTGCTTAGCAGAAAAACTTTTCATCCTCCGAGCGGACCCTACCACAATGCTGAACAAAAGATTACAACTAAATGGAAAATGCCGTTATAAAAACAAATTTAAATTAAAAAACTTTTTGTAATTTTTCGCGACTTTACCCATCTCAATATTAGAATTATTTTATGTTTGAATCAGACCACTACTATCAAACCAACAACACCCTACTAACGATTGAAGCTTACTGGAAAACATCGCTATAAGTACAAATTCAAATTAATTAAATTACCTTTTTTGTCCATTATTTCAATCCACTATCATTTGCACTCTACTTCACTTACTTAACTTTTTCACCTCATACGATCTCTCCCGTAACCTTTTCATTGCTTTATAGATTTTTCCTCCCTCCTTTTATACTTTTTACAATATGCCTAACTCGCCATCCCTCACCTTTATATGGATGCAAACTTCTATACAAGCATTTTCTATATTTTGAGTTATTTTTCTTATATGACGTCACAGGAGCTGCATTATTTGCATTATTAACTACGTGTAATTTATTTCAATTGTATTATTTTCACCACAAATAACTATATATTTTTGATTTTCTAGTGACCACCTGATGATTCAATAGGATGAAACAGTCTGTTGTGGTTTTAACTTCTAAAGTGTAGTGTTAAATAAATATAATATATAATAATAATATATATAATTACTGTATATTCCGGCATATAAGACGGCTGTCAGATAAGACGAGGTACAAAATTTGAACAAAATTTTGTAAATTTATCATATATTGGTTGTATAAGATGACTGTTAAATCACGAAACCATGTTTGTTTAGCCGTATAACTTTTTTCTCTTCTTGCATGTTTTTCTTACAAAAGTTACATTTGTTATGCACCAATACACACTTTTTTCCTAATTCGATGTTATTCTCTCACTTTTTTTCCGATTTACGCATCAATGCACGTTTTTTCACTATGGATTTTATTTTCTCATTTTTTCAATTTCATGCCAATGCTCTTACGTAATTGTACACGCACAACAAACAAAGCACTTTGTTATGTCAGTAACCACATGTGTTTGTACGGGTAATTGCATTGTTGTTGAGCTTGAAAATATGTTCGAATCTGCACTGACATGTGTGCCAAAATGATACTGATTTTTTCATATAAAATAAAAAAATTTGCATGTGAAAATTAAGATCTGATTTTTATATCGGTTGTATAAGACGACCCCAATTTTTAAGGGTGGTTTTTTTGACTTTAAGGGTCGTCTTATACGCCAGAATATACGGTAGTAATAATTCGGTAGAGTTAATTTTCATAACCAATCCTTCGAAGACAATAGAAAAATTAACTCCACTGAATTATTAAAAGCTGTTTGGAAATTAAAACAATCAGGGCAATCGCCAGAAATAAGATGAAAAATTGTACAACATGCAACTCCATACCAATGTGGTTCAAAAACATGCAACTTATGCTTATCAGAAAAATTGCAAATATTTCAGGCTAACCCAAAAAAATTACTGAATAAATGCTTGGAGTTGGTCTCAAAATGTTGACATCGAAGTAAATTTAAATTACGAAGTTTTAATTACGCTGGCAGTTAATAAATATATTTACAAACTAGGTTTACCTTATTTTTACATCACACCTTTATCCACTTTTTTGATCAGCAAATAAAATAACCCATCTCCACATTACATACTTATCGAACTAAAAACATTCTTAAATTATACCCTGTAAAAAACATTTACTGTTTTAATTTTAATTCATACCCTAATAATTGTCATTTTTAAACACATTTCTTTAGCATCTTTTTATTGCATTTCCAATGTGCAGACTATTTAATCTAATTTTAATGTATTTTTAATGCAAACTGTTCATATTTACTCATTATTTTCAAACAATAGAGCAAGCTACATAAAAACACTTTTTCTTTGGCAATAAAATTCATTTATCAATCAATATTGTAACTGTAGTATTTTTTTGTTGTTGTTTTATGCTTTATTTAAACTGTATTTTTATTTATTTATTTTATTTTTTATTTTTCAGATTTTTAACTGCCCCCTGACGAGCCCAGGCAGGCGAAACAGTCTGTTGGGGCAAATAAAATTAATGTTAAATTTAAAAAAATTTTGTGGTCTGTAAGTTAATTATCTAACCTCTCTGACTTGACATTATTGAGCACTTTCCTGATGAACACCGACCAAAAATTTTGAAAATTTCTATATATATATATATATATATATATATATAATTAACTTACAGACCACAAAATTTTTTTAATTTAACATTAATTTTATTTGCCCTAACAGACTGTTATAGTCCGTATATATATATATATATATATACCTCAACAGTCTGTTATCAGGAGGTGATTCTTATTCAAATAGATTCTTATTCAATTCTATTTGAATAAGAATCACCTCCTGATGAGCCGAAAAGGCGAAACAGACTGTTGAGGTTTCAATAAAAATCTCTTTTGTGGCTTCTGTAATTTAATGCTCTGAGTTTTCATTGAGTTCTTTACTGACAGTCTTGCCACTTTTATTATTATACATATATATAATCCAGTGATGCTTCACCTTGCCAGTACAGTGCTTAATAACACACAGTTAGAGCAAGTATATTATATTTATTTAACACTACACTTTACAAGTTAAAACCACAATAGTCTGTTTTATCCTATTGAATCGTCAGGTGGTCACTTATTCAAATAAAAATTATTCAAATTCAAATTCAAATTCAAATTACTGGATTGTATATATATATATATATTTATATCAAATTATATATATATATTAAATTACTGGATTATTATATATATATATATATATATATCACCTATTCAAATTCAAATTACTGGATTATATATATACATATAGATTCTATTTGAATAAGTGACCACCTGACGATTCAATAGGATGAAACAGACTGTTGTGGTTTTAACTAATAAAGTGTAGTGTTTAATAAATATAATATATATATATACGAGGTGTGTTTGAAAAGTATCAGGACTGTATGCTTTGCACAAACAACACTTGCAACAGTGATAAAAGCTTTGTTTTTTAAGATGGCGGAATGTCTTGTGGTTGTAAAAATGTAGTTTCAGCATTCTGTGACAACCATATGCTTTTTTACAGGCTTTTCTTGAAAGGTGCTTTACTGTAGTTTGTTTTGGGATAATTTATTTAGTAAGTATTTTTTTCTTTTTTTTCTTTTGTTAACAAATAATGAGCATTGAACAAAGAATCAACTTGAAGTTTCTCGTTCGACTTGGAAAAACTCGAACTGAAACATTTAATTTGCTCCAAGAAGTTTACGGAGATGCTACGATGTCAAGAACTCGGATTTTTGAGTGGCACAAGAGGTTCAGAGAGGGAAGAGAGGATGTGGAAGATGATCCTAAGAGTGGAAGGCCAACAACAAGCAGAACAAACGAAAATGTTGAGCGTGTGAGAGAAAAAGTGCGCAGTGACTGCCGCCTTACTGTTAGAATGATAGCAGATGAGTTGAGCATGAATAGTGAGAGGGTGTGGAGGATCATTACAGAAGATCTGGGGATGAGGAAGGTTTGTGCGAAAATGGTACCAAGGTTGCTGAATGATGGGCAAAAGGAAAATCGTGTGCAAGTGTGTCAAGACATCCTGAAACAACTTGAAATTACACCAGATCTGCTAAGTAGAGTTGTTACCGGTGATGAGTCGTGGATCTTCGAGTACGATCCACTCACCAAACAGCAGAGCCTTGAATGGAAGAGTGCATCCTCACCAAGACCCAAGAAAGCAAGGCTGTTCAAGTCCAAAATTAAGGTGATGCTGATTGTTTTCTTTGATGTTCATGGAATTGTTCATCTAGAATTCTTGCCACAGGGCCAAACCATTAACCAGAATGTTTACAAAGACATCTTGCGACGTTTGATGCGTTCGGTAAGGGAGAAAAGAAGAGAATTGTGGGAGACAAAGTCATGGCTGCTTCATCATGACAATGCTCCTGCTCACAATGCCTTAAGCATACAACAATTTCTTGCAGAAAATAACATTGCCATGCTGGAGCAACCACCCTACTTGCCAGATCTGGCTCCCTGTGATTTTTTCTTGTTTCCTAAGCTCAAGGGAGTCATTAAAGGAACCCGTTTTCAAGACTCAAAAGCCATAACAACAGCCGTAACAAAGGAACTACGAGCGATCCCAATAGAATCTTTCCAGAAGTGCATAGAAGCATGGCAGCAGAGATTAGAAAAGTGCATTTGAGCTCAAGGAGATTACTTTGAAGGGGACAAGTTGTAATTTTTACGTGGCATTTCAAATAAAATAATTATTTACACAGTCCCGTTACTTTTCAAACAGCCCTCGTATATATATATATATATATATAGAAATTTTTCAAAATTTTTTGGTCGGTGCTCATCAGGAAAGTGCTCAATGACGTCGAGTCAGAGCAGTTAGATAATTAACTTACAGACCACAAAATTTTTTTAATTTAACATTAATTTTATTTGCCCCAACAGACTGTTTTGCCTGCCTGGGCTCGTCAGGGGGCGGTTAAAAATCTGAAAAACAAAATAAATAAATAAATAAAAAAAATTAAAAAATACAGTTTAAACGAAGCGCTTGAATTCCGGCGAAAAAGCGTAAAACAACAACAAGAAAAAACAAGAGAAAAATTACGGTTGTAAGGTTAATCGATAAATGAATTTTATTGCCAAAGAAAAAGTGTTTTTTACGTAGCTTGCTCTATTGTTTGAAAATAATGGGTAAATATAAAAAGTTTGCATTAAAAATGCGTTAAAATTAAATTAAATAGTCTACACATTGGAAATACGATAAACAGATGCTAAAGAAATGCGTTTAAAATGACAATTATTAGGATATGAATTAAAAATTAAAACAGTAAATTTTTTTTTTTTACAGGGTATAATTTAAGAATATTTTATTTAAGAATATAATTTAAGAATATTTTAATTTAAGAATAATTTAATAAAGAATAATTTAATTTAAGAATAATTTAATAAATAATTAAGGTATAATTTAAGAATAATTTAAGAATATAATTTAAGAATATTTATAATTTAAGAATATATATACAAAACACTTCACGCCTAAACAACTCGGACAACAAAGTAGACGCCAAACAATGCAATTGCAGATCAAATAAAAACTGCCCACTTAACGGAAAATGTTGCAGAAACTCGGTAGTTTATAAAGCCTCCCTGAAAACTGATGAAACTGACAAGTTTTATTACGGCAGCTGCGAAACATCATTTAAACTCCGATACAATAACCATAACCAATCTTTTAAAGACAGTAAAAAAATTAACTCCACCGAACTATCTAAAGCCGTTTGGAAATTAAAACAATCAGGACTATCGCCAGAAATAAGATGGAAAATTGTACAACACGCAACTCCATACCAATGTGGTTCAAAAACATGCAACTTGTGCTTATCAGAAAAATTACAAATATTCCAGGCTGACCCAAATAAATTACTAAATAAACGCTCGGAGTTGGTCTCAAAATGTCGACATCGAAGTAAATTTAAATTACGAAGTTTTAATTACGCTGGCAGTTAATAAATATATTTACAAACTCGGTTTACCTTATTTTTACATCACACCTTTGTCCACTTACTTGATCAACAAATCAATCCATCTCTACACTACATACTTATCGAACTGAAAATATTCTTAAATTATACCCTGTAAAAAAAAAAAAATTTACTGTTTTAATTTTTAATTCATATCCTAATAATTGTCATTTTAAACGCATTTCTTTAGCATCTGTTTATCGTATTTCCAATGTGTAGACTATTTAATTTAATTTTAACGCATTTTTAATGCAAACTTTTTATATTTACCCATTATTTTCAAACAATAGAGCAAGCTACGTAAAAAACACTTTTTCTTTGGCAATAAAATTCATTTATCGATTAACCTTACAACCGTAATTTTTCTCTTGTTTTTTCTTGTTGTTGTTTTACGCTTTTTCGCCGGAATTCAAGCGCTTCGTTTAAACTGTATTTTTTAATTTTTTTTATTTTTTTTTATTTATTTATTTATTTTATTTTTCAGATTTTTAACCGCCCCCTGACGAGCCCAGGCAGGCGAAACAGTCTGTTGGGGCAAATAAAATTAATGTTAAATTAAAAAAATTTTGTGGTCTGTAAGTTAATTATCTATATATATATATATATATACATACAGGGTGTTCAATATTTAGCATTACAACTTCAAATAACTGTATTTGGGAAATGATATGTACAATTGAGTAACACAGGTGACATATTGTTACAGAATAAATATAAATTCAATACAAATACAATTTATTCAATATGCTTTCCATTGGAATCAATTACAAGTTGAAGACGCCTCGAAAATGACCTGCAAGAGTCACAAATCACGTCCTGGGGCATTTTCAACCATTCCTTTTGTATTTTCATCTTCAGTGCCTCCAAACTTTTATGATGTGTTGCTGAGACCTTGCTCTCGAGATACCCCCAGATACCAAAATTGAGAGGATTCAAATTGGGTGATGAAGGGGGCCATTCCTCTTTGGAAATGAAGTTAGGAACATTGGCTGATATAGCCACTCCTGTGTCTTTTTAGCTTCGTGTGACAGTGCCAAATCTAGTTGAAACGTCCTAGGACGTTTTTTAAAGTGTTCTTTTGCCCAGGGCAACAATGAACCAACAAGGATGTCATTTTGGTAATTCTCTTGGTTCAGTTTGATGCCTTGTTCTACAAAAACCAAAGGACTTCTTACAGATTCAGTAATGGCCCCCCAGACCATCACTGATGCCGTCCCTTGGACTCGAGTGACTCTTCGAGGTCCTACCTCCCCATCACATGACCAAACACAATCATTCTGGGGATTCACATGGTGTTGAATGTCAAATTTCTTTTTGTCGCTGAAAACGAGGTTAGAAAGCGTGCCTGCCTCAAGGTGGGAAAAGAGAATTTCTGGCTCTGGTAAGGCGTTTCCCCACAGTTTTGGCCGATAATGCTGTTTTTTTAGCCGCTTCCTCACATGTTTGAATGGGGACATCTTCAGATCTCTACAAGAACTGTAAACATGGAAACATTTGCCTCCTTTGCTGTTTTTCAGATGGATTTCTTTGGATTTCTCCAGACTCTCTTTGCCATTTTCCAGATGGATCTTTTTGGATTTCTCCGGACTATTTCTCTGGAATTCCTTATCAATTTTGAAGTGCTAGCACTTCTAGGACGGCCTTGTCCTGATTGAGTTTGCACATTCCCACTTTCTTTATACCTTTTAAGAGTCCTCCAGACCAGCATTTTGTTCACTTTCAAATCCTGGCAAATTTCTTTCGGAGGCTTTCCTGCCTTAAAAAGCTCAACAATTGCGATTCATTTACCTAAACTTACAGCCATAGTTAAATTTAAATACCTGAAAAAATAAAGATTCATTAGAAAGTGTCAAAAGTTAAGTTACATTGAAAAAATATAGAAAAAAATTTAATCTAAAATGAACTGTAACACTAAATATTAAACACCCTGTATATTTAAATTAAAAACACTACAACAAAAAGGTTGAAACCACAACAGTCTGTTTCATCTTATGGAATCGTCAAGTGGTTTACTAAAAAGTTAAAAATACAGTTAGTTGTGATAAAAAATAATACATAATTAAATTAATCCAGCAAATAATACAATTTCTGTGATGTTATACAAAAAAAAATAACTGAAAATACGATAATAAATGCAAGTATAGAGATTTGGATTCATTTAAAGATGAGGTAAGGTGAGTTAGATATGTTGAAAAAGATACAATGATGGGAACATTTTTAATGCTGTATATAAGTGACACAGAGTTAACATATTATCTAAGATCTAAATACTACATCACTGAGATGCTCGCTGTCACAACTAAAACATTTAACAGCTTGATTTTTCATATCATGTAAAGTGCAGTTTAGCATATCAGCTGGAAGAGTGGTAATCTCTCTATGGATACTTTGTTTTAGTTCCTCTGTTGTGTGGGACCTGCCTACATATACTCGATCTTTCAGGTAACCCCACAGAAAAAAGTCCACTGGGTTAGATCAAGTGACCTAAATGGCCAATAAATATTCTCAACTACATAATGCAATTTTTTGGAAGTCCATTATGAGGGTCACCAAAATCTGTATCTGAAAGTAATGAAATTTGATATAATATTCAGATCTTAGGTAATACGTTAAACTCCTGTGCATAAGTTATATGATAAATGAATGTAGTACTCTTTGTCATTTATATACTCTGAGAAAAAAGCATTTAAAATGTGTCCCATCATCACCCTGTAAAAGGAAAAAAATCTACAAAGCAATAAAAAGCAAAAAAAAGCAATAAAATGAAAAAGAAAATATCAAGAAAGAACTTTATAGAAGTTCATGAGCACTTTTTACATGCTAGTAAAGTGACAATATGATGTACTGTTTCATTACATGGGATCATCGAATCTTATTTTTTTTGAAGATAAGCAGGGGATTTCAGTTGCTATCATTGTAAATTGTTATATAGAGATGTTACAATCTGTTGTTACACCTGAATTGAACAATTTTTCACATGTTTAAGAAACCTGGTTTCAACAGGATGGAGCAATATTACACACTGCAAGGCAATCATTGGAAGATGTGTTAGAATTGCTTGGTAACTGTGTTATGTCAAGATTTTCAAATTTGTCTGTTTGTAATTTTTTTGTAAAGTCCAAAAGATTCTAGACCAATCTTTGATGCTCCAATTTATATGATTTTTGGCAAGTTGCAATCTAATTGGAGCATCAAAGATTGATCTAGAATCTTTTGGACTGATGAATCAAAATTTTCCAGACATGGATTAGATGGAAAAATTTATATTAGATGTAGAGTTGGTGAAGAGTTGAAGCTCCAGTGTTTAAAGCCTACAGTTAAAAGTGGAGGTGGCTCTGTTAATGTATGGGGGGATTTTCAATGTATGGTATAGGTCCTATTCATAGAATCAATGGAATTATGGACCAATATGTATGCAAAAATATTATCAAGAATGTATTATTGCCATTTGCTAAAGATCATTTGGCCTTGAACTGGGTCTTAATGCAAGATAACAACCCGAAACATAAAGCCAAATCAGTTATCAAATTTTTGGAAGAAGAAAAAGTCTGTTTGTTAGATTGACCTGTGCAATCTCCCCATTTAAACCCTCTGGAAAATCTATGGAGAGAGGTAGGCAGAGCCTTAAGCAATCAAAAACATGAATTTCTTGATAAATTGTATGAAAATGTACAAAAATTTTGGTATAGCTTTACAAAAGAAAAATTGAAATATCAACTATGCCAAAACGATGTGCATAAGTGATTAAAAACAAAGGATATCACACTGGTTATTGATTATTACTCAATTTTTGATCGAATTGTTTTAATTTATTTGATTTATTTATAAAATTTCAAAATGTACTTAAGCTTTTTGTCTCCCAATATTTCTAAAAATAAAAGAAATAATTAAAATTAATTTTTTAACTTTGAAAAATAAAATTAAGAGTACTATCATTTGAAAGCATTTTTCATGCTGAATTCAATGATGTAAGTTAAACTCATAAAACCCTTTTCAAAAAAAGTTATGATCAAAAAACAAAAAAAATAACAGGTGTACTTAAACTTTTTGTCACCACTGTATATATATATACACTTTATTAGTTAAAACCACATCAGTCTGTTTCATCTTATTGAATTGTCAGATAGTTACTAGAAAATTAAAAATATATAGTTATTTGTGGTAAAAAATAATATGTTTAAAGTTTGAAATAAATAGCACATAGTTAATTATGTAAATAATACAGCTGCTGTGACGCCATACAAGAAAAATAACTCAAAATATAAAAAATGCAGGTATAGAGATTTTCATTCATTTATAGGTGAGGGAAGGCGAGTTAGGCATATTGTAAAAACTTTAAAAGGAAGAAGGGAAAATCTACAAAGTGATGAAAAGGTTATAGCAGAAATCATATGAGGTGAAAAAGTTAAGTAAATGAAGAACAGTTCAAATGATAATGAGCGGATTAAAATAACAGACAAGAAAGGTAATTTAATTAATTTAAATTTGTTTTTGTGGCAATATTTTCTGGTAAGTTTTGATTGTTTGTAGAGTGCTGTTGGTTTGATAGTAGTGGTCTAACTCAAATGCAAAACAATTCTAATATTAAAATAGGTGAAGCTGCGAATAATTATGAAAGGTTTTTTAATTTAAATTTATTTTTATGATGGTATTTCTCATTTAGTTCTAATCTTTTATTCAGCATGGTGGTAGGGTCTGCTCGGAGGATGAAGAGTTTTTTTGCTAAGCAGAGGTTGCACCATCTAGCTCTTGGATAGTATGGTGTGGTGCAGGCCTTGATGCTCCATTCAATAATGGGGTTCTTCCCTGCATCTTTAGCTTGCCAAAGAGCTTTAGACAGCTCAGTGGCATTACATTTACATTTACTTAAAGCTCTGATCATGGTTGTAGAAGCGAGTTTTAAACTCGGTTTCACTACAACCATAATAATTCTTGGCATTGCCATCTGATGTTAAGATGGCTTTGTAAATGATGGAACTTTTGTGGCATAGTTCCTACATCGGGCAGTTTGTTTTAGTTCTGCAGTTACAAAATGACACAGTGTTAGCAGGCTTGGTTCTTTGGGTAAGGAGTGCTTTGTTGTGCCTGGATATTATAGCTGCTATGTTGGCATGCAACTATAGCTCACTTTAATGCTATTTTTATTGCATATCTTGTGCAGGTTGTGATGGGGAAGAATGTGTTTTGCAAGTGAGTGAAGGAAAACCTTGCCAATGTTAGTCTTTACATGCTTGCTGAAGGGTGGGTTAAACCACACTATGTTCCACTTTCTGGATTTCCTTTTATGGGAGCTGGTTGGGCTGATGTACTGCAACTCACTTGAATGTCCACTTATTCACATAGCCTCTTCATACTCTGGGATGGCTTTGGTGAATTCCTAAGGGTTGTACAAGAGCAATGAAAGGTGATCAGAGAGGATTAATGGAAGTTGTTACTTTATAGCAGGCAGGTGGTTTGAATGATGGTAGACTTAGAGTAGTTGGTTGTGACGCTTGCAGTAGGGCCAATATTTTTCCAACTTCAAGTTAAAGGTAACATCAAGGAAATTGGTTTTGGCTGTGATGTTTAAGCTGTGCTGGTGGAATAGCTTGATAATCTTTTTTTTTATATGCTCCAAGGTAGGACTTGAAGTGTTTTTTAGAATGGCCAAATCATCGTCCCTATAAAGACCAATGTTTTTGACACCCGCAAGCTGGGATGATAACTGAAGTGGAATGATTTGAAAAATATTAAACATGCAAAGGAGTACCTGAGAGGAATTAAGGGGCCAAAGTCAACTAGTTAAGCAAAATAAAAATAGCTTTAAAATTTTTTTGTGATTTGAAAATTTGTCTCAATTTTTCTTGCTGATTTCTCCTTTCACATCTTGTTTTTGTTTCATCAATGCATTATATACAGGGTCCTCCATCCAAGTGTAGACTAATTTTTAGATAGATTTCTAAGTATTTACAAATTACTTTATCCTCTGTTTTTTTTTTGCAGATATGTCCTCCACCCAAGTGTAGACTAATTTTTAGATAGATTTCTAAAGTATTTATAAATTACTTTATGCTCTGTTTTTTTTTGCAGATATGTAGTATTACATATCTATTTACTAATGTGTACAAAAAATTTCTTAAACTTTGTTTAGTTTTAGCATCTAAAAACAATGAATGCTACCATTGAAAAACTTTATTGGAATGGCAAGAAGGCTTCTGAAAGGATCTGTGAGTTGGTCTGGCGTCTTCAAGGCAGTCAAATAATTTAAGGAAATTGGTAGCACTCAGCCATGTGACAGAAAGTGAAACTATTTGTGCCACATGTGACCAAGTTATCTCTCGCCTCTGCCGTGTTATCATTGAAAAGGGAAGATATATTGAATAAACTGAATTCAATATTGAAGATTATACATTTACCCTTAATTTTCTTCAAAAAATTTCATTGCCCTTTTCGTTTTTAAATTAATCTAATATATAACAGTTACACTTCGCTGGAGGACCCTGTAGAACTGGAAGGGAATAATTAAGTGTGCTGGTCATGGGACAGAACTTTTTATTCCTGATAATGAAGCTACCTCTCTAAGCAATTATTATATGTAGTTCTTTATTTTTGAATCTAATTGGTTATTTATGTGAGCAAAGAGCCTAACTGATTTTTTCCTGGAATTATTAGATTCTGAGATAGTTAAGGCAGGCATAAAAGTAGTTAGGTTATGCATGGAACCACATAATAAATAAAAAAATTGTTTGTGATTATAAAAAAAAAAAAAAGTTACTGGAATTCTATCAGATTTTGTTTTAGAAAAGTGTTTGATCATGAAGAATAACTCTACATTAGTTTTGAAGAATCAATTCAAATCAACAATGAAGATTAGAGCACACTTAGATCATTATAGATTATGATGATTCAGCCTCTTGTTATTTGTAGTAGTCTGCTTTTTACAGATATTAATTCATTTAAGCATTTAGTGTGTTTTTTGTTGTCCCATTGTGCATGATTAAGTAATCAGTAGTTCATGATAGCTAGTGCAATTAAATAAATTTTGATTAATTTGGGTGCACTCTTTTTTTTTGGTTCATTTCTGAAGAATTTTTTTTGCCAGTTGTTGTATAGGCCTATTGCTCAAAATAATTTTTTCTTGTCCACTGTTGATTTTCCCAATATGCTTATGGTGATGCCAAGGTATTGCTGTCTGGTCAAAATTTCTTATTTGGATTTTTATTTATTTATACATTTGGATATAAATAATATGTAAATATACTATCTAAGACTTCCAAGCAAAGAAATGTGTCATAAAATTTCTTTTCCAAGGACACAACAATTTGACCTGAGTAACTTGTAAACCACAACCATGTTGATGTGAGTGCCATCACAATGGTGTTTTTAACTACTCAACCAGGCTGTATAAATTTTTTAATTCTTAAAAAATAATTGTCCTATGCAAGTGTAGGTTACTTAACCTTTTTGTATGTACAAAGGTTCTTTTTTAAAATGGCTTAGACCTTTTTCTTGATTTTTTTGTTACTAATTACACAACCAAAACATCTCATTGAAATTTTGTTTTCATATCTAATAACTTCTCATGCTCCAAATAGAAATATTTTAAACATGATTTCAGA
Source organism: Diplosoma virens (assembly GCA_963680785.1). Taxonomy (NCBI): domain Eukaryota; kingdom Metazoa; phylum Chordata; class Ascidiacea; order Aplousobranchia; family Didemnidae; genus Diplosoma; species Diplosoma virens. The sequence continues at coordinate 39,395,630 of OY796882.1, read as the reverse complement.
AGAAAAAAAAAGCATCCAACCCTAAAGTAGTCTCTCCTCTTTCCTTGCCCTATTTCATAAACATAAAAACATTACACTAACTTTACTGTTTGTGACAAAAGATGCAAGTTGGAAGCACGTTGATGCAATTCTGCATGATTGGATCTAATTCAAAGAAAAAACAATGGGAGTGAAAGTTAGTTTTAGAAAGAAACTAGTTGATTGAGAAGAAACTAAGCTCTTAAATTTTGGGTTCATGAGTTCAATTTGCATGAGTTTTTTTCTCTTTATCTCTTAAACCGAGTAGTTTTGTTTCTGTTTTACTCTCATCCCAGTTGGTTTTTCTTCAAATTACACTTGACCATTATGTGCATTAAACAAAATATAATGAAAAAACTATGGGTAAAGAGCATCTTTTTATGACAGAAAGAGAAAACTTTTTTGTGGTTTTTTGTGCAGATGTGTTTTTTAAGCTTTAGTAGACTGGCTAGAAACTACAGATCACATTAAGCATTCAGCATATTTCACGATGTAAGTAAAGTTAGCAGGTTGAAGGGCCAAGTTAATTTAAAGAACATGCAGTTTAATTTCAAACAACACTTGAATTCATTTCATTTTGATATTGACACTTTTAAAAGCAATGAGATAAATTTTGGAGTGATTTTTTTTTGTTCATTAGAAAGCCTCTGCATATTAGATGGTAAAAAATAGGTACCTGTGCATTGCCCAGTTTGACTATGTATCTTTTTTTCTTTTTTCAGTAAAAAATAGCTCAATGTAGTAATATTTTAACTTTTTATTTGAGTAATTTTGTTTTGTCCTTGGAAATCGAACTTGAGAGCAAATTTCTAATGAGTTCAGGCTGCTTACCTACAATGGTGACTCCACTTAATATACATAGGAAGAGGAAGATCAATCTAAAAATTCTTTTAATATTGAATAACTTACTTTGTTGTACTCCAAGTTTATGAGGTTGTTTTTCTAAAGTTTCCAGCTTTTTTCTGAGGTTGTCAATAATTTTATAAATTAATTACATGCAATGAAATAAAATTTTTTCTATAATGTTCTACTGTCAAACAGATATATGCAAGGTCATTTACGAAAAGCTAGAACTGAGAATGAAAATGTTTGTCAAGAAATACTTGTTTGTCATGAACAAATCTCAAGGTTGGAAAAAGAAAATCAAGAATTGAAAGTAAAAGTTGACACTCTAAGTAAGTCAAATTAATAATTTTACAACTATAAACTCTTTAGTATTTTAATTTTTATAAAGTTGTTTATCCAACTTGAGTCTAACATTGTACGTTGTTCTCAAATTGAACATTTTTTCTGTTTGGTGACTGATTTTTGATGAAAATTCAAATTTATGTTTTTGTTTTTATCAAGTGACATTCATAATAGTTAGTGAATAATTGACAAAACATAAAAAAGGTAGTAAAAACATGATTTGAAAAAAATGGAGTAAATAAGATGTTTAAAACAATGCTTTTAAAACTTGTAGATGTAAATATACACTACAGTTTTAAGGTAAATTACTGGAATGAGAAAATTGATTATTGAAATTTTTTAAATAAAATTTTGTGAAATTATTTATTATGGAAATGAAATAATCTACAGGGTGATTCACCGAAGTGTTGACAAATACTTTATTCCATTATTAACTTCGCATTACCTCTTCAGATTGTTATTACATGTACTTTATTCCATTATTAACTTCGCATTACCTCTTCAGATTGTTATTATATATTCTAGAGTAAGTTTTCAATATCAATAAGAATATTTAATCTAGAAAAGTAAGATGGCAAAGACAGTAAATGACATCGTTGAAGGGTATTGCAAGAAAGAACTTCCACCTGCAAAAATTTTCCGGTTGATGAAGCAATTTGTGAGTCGTGGAGGTGTTTACAAGGCTGTGAAGAGGTTCAGGGAGACTGGAAGTTGTGCTCCAAGAATCAGAAGTACTCCTGAAAAACCCATCAGGACAAAGGAACTGATTAAGAAGGTCAGGGAGAGGTTGAGGCGGAACCCTTCAAGGAGCGCAAGAAAACTGGCTAAGGACACCTCTGTAAGCGTGAGCACCATGCAAAGGCTTCTCAAGGATGATCTCCACGTCTACCCGTACAAATTTACCAAGAGGCAGCTCCTGTCAAACGCCACTAAGAAGAAAAGGCTTGATAGAGCTAAGGTTTTGACCAAGAGACTTGTTGTTGGCACGCGGCCTCAAGTGCTTTGGACAGATGAGAAGCTTTTCACTGTCCAAGCTATCCACAACCACCAAAATGACAGGATTTGGATTCCAAACAAGGACATGGTGCCAGTTGAACGTTGCAGTTCATTTAGGAGGCAGAAACCTTCTTCCGTGATGATTTGGGCAGGAGTCAATTCAACAGGCCTGAAAACATCTCTAATCTTTATCGACGAAGGCGTGAAAATTAACCAAACTATCTATCGTCGGATGTTGGAAGAAAAAGTCATTCCCTGGGTTCAAGAAACAGTGGGAGAGGAAGGAATTACGTTTCAACAAGATGGGGCAACCTCCCACACAGCCAAAGCAGTCCAGCATTGGTGCAAGACCAATTTTAAAGGGTTTTGGGAGAAGGAAGTATGGCCCCCTTCTTCACTCGATTTGAACCCAATGGACTTTGGGATTTGGTCCATTCTGGAGCAAAAAGCCTCTCAACATCCCATCCAAATATCGAAACCCTTAAACGAAAACTGAAGGCGTCATGGGAAGAAATTGACCCAGAAGTGGTGCGTGCCACGTGCGTTCAAATACTTCCACGTCTTAGGCGCCTTGTGAAAAACAAAGGGGGCTACATTGAATAATTTGAATTTTATGTGAAAGCCCATTAAATTTCCATTCTATCTATTAAAAACTTGTTTCTTTTGCCCTTATAGTAAGTTGGATAATTCAGTTTTAATTTGTCAACACTTTGGTGAATCACCCTGTATTTAATGAATGTAATTATTTTATTGATATTTTTAAAATCAGAGTTTTATAATTCAATTTTTTTTAAAAATTGCATTGCTGCTTAAAAGTATGATGTGTGATTATGATAGAAATTTATAAAATTTAAACTTTTTTAGTATGTGACTAAAATTTTGTTTTTTGTCAAGAATTTTACAGTAATAAATGGCATTTAATGAATTGTATGCATTAAGCTTGTGCACAATTGTACCAAATTTAGTTTTGAAATAAATAAATTTAGAAGTTTGTTGCTCTTATCAATGCATCACTGTACAGACATTAACACTTTTACAAAAACTACTACCTTACTATGGTGGAAAAGTTTGCATGTCTCAGTGACTCTGGAAATATTTTATATAAAAAACCCTTGCAGTAGGATTACTCTGCATAATCCATGATATATTACCTAGAACGTTTTTTCATGCTGCCCCAGGCATCACACAGATTAAAAAGGTTTGTGTTCAGGTACTTGGCAGAAGTATCTGTTTGAAAAGTACTTTCCTAAATGAGTCAGCCTTGTTGAGGTTAGGACAATGGTAGTTGATTTTCAACCACTACAACTTGGCTCATTTCTGCTTCTTGTCTGATCTCTAATAAGTGAAGCTTCTATTTTTTTCCAGTGAGAAAAGACTCATATCTAGCTTTCTCAGGACAGTCAATTTTTCAATTTACCCAACTATGACATTTGTCACAAACCTATCACTAAATATCAAACATCTATTTTGTGTAATTACACAAAGCATTGAGTGCATTTAAAATGCTCCCAAATCACAACAAAGGACTACTGCAACTCATGGTACTACACCAGGGGTGGGGAACCTGCGGCCTTAAGGCCACATGCGGCCTTCTGAGTCATGAAGTGCGGCCTTCCGTGGCTTATGGAAGTTCTTTAAAACTTAAACTCAGAATTATACATCTGACACCTAAGAGTAGCAAATACCAGTTCTGTAAACGCTAGATATTTCTTTTCTGTCATTTATGTATAATTTGACACTATTAGTTATCTATTATCACTTTAAATTTGGCATTTGTGAAATCTACATTTCAAGCAAAGCAAAAACGTACTATTTATAGCAGTAAGAGCAGTTCTTTCATGTATAGTTTGTGTACTAGTGCCGCTCACTATGTTTTACTCATGCTACATTCTTGTTCGGTTGTTGTTTAGCCCACTGCTTCCCGCCTCTATTTGTTTCAGATAGCTTCGTAGTAGTGTCACAGTACAGTAAAAGGTAGTGGTACAGCTTCCATTAGAAAAATTAAACAGCACACGTCATACCTTACTCGCCGTTGGTTCGTCAGATCGTGCTACAAAGGATGTAAACGCGCTCGTTATTGGTTACATATGCAACAAAAACTCTGATCGGTGGCAGTGTTAAACAGTGTTGCCAGGTATGACCATTTAATGTCAATTGGCATTATTGGAGCGTGTTTGGCATCGAATAAATATATCATAATGTCATACACAATTTGTCATTATTTTGCCATTTTCAGATTTTTTTCAACATCATCCTTATTATCACTATGTTATCATATGCATATATGAACTAGTTTTTACAATCGAATAAAACTGCCAAAAATGAACACGTTTACCTCTGTATAAATCAGAAGTCGGTGGCAATAAGTATTTTTGCACACGTTCAAGATATAACGTGTGCGAGATCACGTGAACGTGACTCTGCCACCAATACGAGAGAGAGAGAGAAAAAAGGCTGCAGATCAGTTCGGTATTGGCAGTGAAGGTGTCGTCATATTTGTTTGAATTCATAAAAATATTTGCTGATAGTTTTATTTTGAGTGTTGCATTACAGTGATTGCACTGAATTATATATATTTTTGTGTACAACATATTAAAAACAATTTTACTTTGATAAGTCCTTTAATTTATAAATTTTGCTAGCAATAAGTAGTGCATTGATGCCAAATACAGTGTTATTGAACAGTTATTGATATTTATCATATAACTTGAACTTATAAAACAGCTATTGCATTTTTAGCGCATTTTGAGGTAAATTAGTTCATTCTACCCATATCATGTCCAAGAAATTGAAAAGAACATTAAAAGATGAACACAGAGTCTTCAATGAAGAGTGGGAGTTGCAATATTTCGTTGTGTCAGATAATGGCAAAATGCAATGCTTGCTCTGTGAAACAACAATTGCAACAATAAAGAAATACAATGCGCATCAGCATTATAGTACTCATAAGGACAACAAGCATGCTAAATTAGAAGGTGAATCTCGAAGTATTGCATTAAAGAAGTTGAAAGAAGGAAGACAAAAACAACAGCAATTTTTTCATAGAATAATACATCAGGATAAAGCTGTTACTGAGGCCAGCTACAAAGTTGCATATCTTCTTGGAAAACAAGGTAAACCTTTCAGCGATTCACAACTGATAAAGGACTGTATCATTGAAGTTGTAGGATGCTTAGATCCAGACAAGATCAACAAATATAAGAACATACCTTTATCAAGAAGAACAAATACTGATCGGCAGCAGGAATTGGCTCAAAACATAACAGAGCAGTTAACGAATGTTATGAATAAAAACACTACCTATTATTCAGTAGCACTTGACGAATCAACAGATGCAACAGATTCCGCACAAGTCTTGTATTTTGTTCGAGCAGTAACTGAAGAATTTGAAGTATACGAAGAATTGTTTGCTTTAGGCACCCTTAAAGGGAGGACACGAGGAATTGATGTTTTCAACGACTTCAAAGAAAAATTTATTGAAAAAAGTCTGAATTTTGCGAATATAGTGAGCGTGTGCACAGATGGTGCCCCATCTATGACTGGTAAAAATGAAGGATTCGTAGCACATCTCAAAAAGGAATTTGTAAATCAAGATTTTATTTCCTTTCATTGTATATTACATCAGCAAAACCTCTGTTCCAAATCTGTCATTCTCGATGACACTCTGAAGAATATTGTGGCCATAGTAAACTATATTCGCGCAAATTCTACAAGACATCGCCATTTTTGAGAAATGCTCATGTTGGATGAGGAAATCATCAGTGCAGATTTGCCCTACCATTCGAAAGTGCGATGGTTATCGCAAGGTCAAGTTTTAGTGAAAATTTTGTCTTTACGTGAGAAAATAATTCAACTGTATAATGAGAACAATCAAAACTGCGTATTATCAGATGCTAATTTTCTTCAAGACACTGCTTTTTTGTGTGATATCATGGCAAAACAGAACGAATTAAATGTCTCTCTGCAAGGTAAAAATAAATCTGTTTTCGAGATGTGGCAAAAAATTCAGGTATTTCGGAAGAAGTTGTCTTTTTTCCGATCACTACTTGAAAAATCAAATCTTTCAGAAAATTATTTTCCCGAGTTAGCAAAGTTAATGAATGGAAGGAGCGACGACACTAGTGAATGTGTTGTAAGATACGTCACAGTTTTAGATAACCTGATCGAAGAATATAACGGTAGATTCAAGGATTTTGAGAAGCATGAAATGACATTAAAGCTGGCTTTTCAGCCACACGTACTTGATTTTTCTGAAGCACCAGAAAAGTTCCAGATGGAGCTTATTGAGTTATCTGAAGATAACATTGTTAAAGCACAATTCGACAATAAAGAAGATCCCGCAAGAATATGGAAGGGAGCAACAGAGTATCCTCGTCTTCGTGAACACGCACGTAAGTTGATATCGTGTTTCTGTTCAACATATCTTTGTGAATCATCATTCTCTTACATGAGACAAATAAAAAATGATTTGAGAACTCAGATAACAGACGTACATCTTGAAAACCAACTAAAGCTCAAAACGTCTTCATTGGAACCAAATATCTCAATGCTGGTTCAACAGAAGCAACCGCAGAAAAGTCATTAAACGATTAAAAGATAAGTGAACAATACATTTTCTGTTTCTTTTTTTCAATAATCTTTAAATTTTCATGCTGATTATAGGCATAATTATATCATTAATAACTGCAGTATTAGTATTATATAGAAGTTCGCACATTTATTGTCTGTGGCCTCAAGGGAGAGCGGATAGTGCTGGTGTGGCCTTTATTTTTAGAAAGGTTCCCACCCCTGCACTAAGTTTTGAGAAAGGATAACATTAAATTTTATATTTTACATGAACTTAGCTAAATTGTTGTCAAAGTTAACCTTTAGACTTTTTTTCTCAGTCTCCTTGCGGCCATCTGCTTAATTATGATTGTTAGTGCGGCCTTCATAGAGTAAAAGGTTCCCCACCCCTGTACTACACACTTCACAGCACTTTTAGAACACACATGAACACAACATCACCAAAGAACTTTCTCACTTTACTAAAACAATAACAAACTACCAAAAAGCTAATTGGACATCATTTAAACAACATGTTGAGGATCTCATCTCCTGCAGACCCACAGCACCAATGTTTATGAAGTAAACAAACACCTTATCAAAGCAATTTTGGATGCTGCCAGACTCTTCATTCCTAAAGGAAATCACAACAGCACAAACTCACAATTACAATCACACTCATCCATGCATATCTGCAAGCTTATCCATTATCGCAGGGTTCCCAAACCGTGGTATGCATACCACCAGTGGTACATAAGAGTTTTCAAGGTGGTACGCAAGCCACTTAAATTGATAAGAGTGCAAAGAATAATAGAGTTTGAAAGAACATCTACATTACACAAAAATGTCTTATTTGATTGTGAATACTTTCTGGGTTTATAACTTGCCTATGGTATTTTTTGGTTATTGATTTTTTTCATGTTCTTGGGAATGTGAGCAGGTGTGTTGGACTTTGTTGGCTATCAAGTCAAACTTCAGAACAGGCTGCTGTTCCTGGGCATGATTTGATGGGCATGGTCAGGAAACTGTGTTAGGGAAGTCCTTCTTCACATCAACAAATTTATGGAGAAAAAAACAATTACATACATAGCCTATTATTAAAACTGCTTGTTGTGTTCTTTTAACCTTTTTTAAATCCTTTTGTAATACTTGTTTTAAGAGATTGTGTTATATATTTTTTCATTTATATGTACATAGGATTTTTTTGATATAGGCCAAGGTGTTATGCAAACACTATGTGAAACCTCAAAATGGTATGCAAGTAGGAAAAGTTTGGGAATTGCTGCATTGTCATAACCATATTACCAAACAAAACAGATAAGACCCACAAATGATTACTCTTAACAATCACATAAACAAACAAATACATGAACACAAAACAAACACCTGGAAACAACATCGTGACAAAATTGATCACAAACACAATCCACACTCCCTGTGGGGCACCAAAGCAAAGCTATCCAACAAAAAACCACCTACACAACAAAACAGAAGCATTCGCTTTGGAACTAAAACAGCCATCACTGAAATAGACAAAGCAAAAGCATTTATTAAATAATTCCAAACGTCACTCCATATAGCACAAACAAAATCAACAGGCACATAGATCATACAATCAAGACTCTTCCTACTGAGGAAATACAACTCACCACTATACAAGTGCAATTAGCCATCTTAAACAGCACAAACAACAATTCCACTGGACCTGATGGCATAAACATTAGACATCTCAAACACCTAAGGCCACTTGCCATCAGATACCTCACAAACATGCACAACACTGCCCTAAGCACCAACACAATAATCCATATTTGGAAATGTGCCACAATCATCCCCATTTCAAAACCAAACAAAGATCACAACATTGGTACAAACTACCAACCCATATCACTTTTATCATCCAATGCCAAAACACTAGAAAAAACACTATTACTGTACATAACAAAAAAGTATTCCAGCCATTTCTCATCAACAAGGATTCAAACATAAACACTCAACACACACTGCTTTGCACAACATCTACCACCAAATCACAAAAGGTTTCAACAATCCAAGGCCTCCACAGTGTACTGTAGCTGTAGGTTTGGACATGAGCAAGGTGTTTGATACAGTAAATGTACACAAACTTACACTAACAAACATTCCTAACATCTTCATCGAGTTCATAGCAAACTACATAAAAGGACAACAAATATGGACTCTATACAACAACACACTCTTAAATCTCAAATAAATCAACACAGGAGTACCACAAGGTGGAGTTCTGTCTCCAACATTATTCAACATTTAAACCTCTGACATTCCACTTATTCCAAAAGGCATACAAATCATGACATACTATATGCTGATGACATTACAATTATTGCATCTCACAACAAATACTGTAAAGCCCAACAACTCATTCAGCCATATCTTCACAAAATATATGAATGGCCACCATTAATAATCTTCACGTAAACACAGACAAAACTAACACCACACTTTTTACACCAGGCCCAGCTGAATATGGCACAACTCTATCACTTAAATTAAACAACCAAACACTACCAACAACAAAACATCAAAAAATTCTTGGAGTCACTCTAGACCCAAAATTCACATTTTTGCAATGAACTGCAACTGCAACTGCAACTGCAACAGACATTAGCAGCAATGTACATCATGCCAGCTGTTTACTGGATACTAGAAAATATACACAAGTTGGAAGCAGACAACAGTTAGAAGTGCAATTTGCATCAACTTTTAGTTATCTGGTTGCTGTAAATCAGGGGTGCCAGAAGTTTTTGTGGAGTGGGCCACATTACATTTTTTTGAGTTTCTGTGGGCCGCACAATTAAGCTTTGTATAAAATGTTTAAAATATTTTTATTTTGAAAACTACACATTAAACTTTTTAAGTCTATTTTCTAGAAAATTAAACAATTTTGAAACCGGTGCTAGACTTTAATAAAATTAAAGTTCGTTTTAAATTAAATTATTTACGAAGACACCAGCACATCTAGTGCGAAGTATGTAGCTGTGACTTTTCGCCAATAAGTTTTCCGTACCTTGGTGTGTATTGTGTTGTAGAAATTTGAAGGATTGATTGAAGATGTTCATCAGTAAGTGCTGTCCTATATTTCGATTTATTGAAGTTCATGACTGAAAATGTCTTCTCACAAATGTTAGTACTTCCAAAAAGAGAAGCCATTCTGGAGGCATGCTTGTGCAAAGCTGGATAGGTTGAGGCTGGGACTAAGGAATAAAACTTGTCTAAAGGCAGATCTCGGAAAGATGATTTCAAGTCAGAACTTTCTTGCAGTTCGATTAGCTCAAGTTGCATATTAGTAGGTGCACTTTCTGGATCACAATGAAAAGGATTGGAAAACAACATAAATTCTGACTCATGTGAATGGAAGTCACAAAATCGTTGCTAAAATTCTTGTTTAACATTCTCAAACATAGTGGTATATTTTTCAGAACGTAGTAGCAACAATGCCTCATTGCCGTTTTGATCTTCTTCAATTAGCTTTTTACATGCAATGAAGTGAGATAGATCTCCTTTTTTTAGTTGTTTTTGCAACAATTCTAGTTTTCTTTGAAATGCTTTCACGTGATCATAAAGACCTGAAACAAATTTTCCAGCTCCTTGAAGATGCAAATTTAAACTGTTCAAATGATTCATAATATCTGTTAAAAAAGATAAATCACATAGCCATTGATAGCATTTCAGTTCAGGCACCTGTTGATTTTTGGAATTCATAAACTCAGCAATTTCGTTTCGAAGTAAAAAGAATCGCATCAATGTTGCTCCTTTACTTAGCCATCGGACTGCAGCAAAATAGACAACGTCTTCATACTCTGCATTACACTCTTCAAGAAAGGTTTTAAACTGGCGATGGTTTAATCCTGTTTTTTTAATAAAATTAACACATTTTACCACAACATTCATTACATCATTCATGCTGAGAACACGTGCAACCAGTGCTTCTTGGTGAATGATACAATGGTAGTGTATCAAGTCGGATTCAGAATTGTCCATTGCTTTTTTTCTCAGAAGAGTAACAAGACCTGATTCTTTTCCTATCATAGAGGGGGCACCATCCGTTGTTACACCGACTAACTGAGACCATTTCAAATTACTTTTTTCAATAGCATCAGACACTGCATTGCAGAGATCTGAACCTCGTGTTCGATCTTTCAAACTTATCATAGCGAAAAGTTCTTCAGAAATTTGAAAGTTTTCTGTTACTCCTCTGATAAAAATAAGCAGTTGAGCTGTGGAGCCAATGTCCGTGGACTCATCCAAAGCCAGCGACACAGATACATATTTTTCTATATCGCTTTTAAGTTGGTCATTAATGTCACTGCCAATTTCTTCAACTCTACGCGTTATTGTCATTCGTGACAAACTTACATTTTGGAATGCACGTTGTTTATCAGGGCACACTATTTCTGCAACTTTTAGCATGCAGTCTTTGACAAATTCACCTTCTAAAAATGGTTTTCCTCATTTTGCTATTTCATAAGCTACGACGTAACTAGCATGAGTAGAAGCCTGCGATTCTTGGTTTGACTTTTTAAACATTGACTGTTGTGCAACAAATTCTTTTTGTAAGTTTTCTATTTTTTGCGCCCTCTTTTCTCCAACCAGCTGTTGGTAAGTTGTGTGATTTTTTTCAAAATGCCTCTTCAAGTTATAATCTTTCATGACAGGTATGCTCTTTTTACATATTAAACATAAAGCTTTCTCTGCACTAGCAATAAAAAAATACTTGTCAGTCCATTGTTTCTGAAACGTGCGACCTTCATCTTCAATCCGTCTTTTCTTAGCGGCACTCATTTTTTAATACTTGATGACTAAAATATGCGGCAGTTAACAAAGCTCTTCGTTTTTTAATACGAGTGTGTCTGTAAATCTGTAAATTTAATCTGTAAAAACTACGCGATGATAAAAGCAACATAAAAGATACTGTAAAAGGAAAAACATTACTTCATCACTTATCTAGTAGCTAACGAGGTGTAACTTTGTTGCTTGCTATTCTACTTCTACTGACGTCATTAAACAAATAGCATTTACTGAAATTGATTGAAATTAATGTTTGAAAAAAGTAGTGCCAATAAATTTGACAGTAACTTTTTTTACAAAAAAATTGAAAAGAATTAATCAAAAAAAGCTTGAATTATGAGACAGTCAGTTGCGGGCTGCAAAAACTTGTTGTGCGGGCCGCACTTTGGGCAGCCCTGCTGTAAATAGTACTTATCTGTTCTTTCTGCTTACAATTCATGTAAAAGAATATTAATTTACGTAAAACAATAAAAATGTTTAATCTGCTTTTGATGTCAAAATTCACAAAGCATGAATAAAAGTTTAATTCTGGTTTAAATTGTAAAGTTTTTGCAAACAATTTTTTTTTACTTAGCATTTTTTATTGTTATATAGTTTTGAATTAAAATAAAATTACACACATAAGGTTAATGATATCAAAAATATGCTTTATGACTTTTATTTGCATAAGTTATTGTCACAATATCAAATTCATACATGTGTAAATATTAGGTTGAGGAATATGTTTGTAGCGTTTTTATCAAAGATTTTTATTTGAACAAAAATGAAAAGTTTATGACAATAAATTAATAAATTATTCTCCATTGCTGTTTACGACCTCCTCCCCTTCTCAACCAATTTGTCGATGCTGTTCTGCCAAAAATCCCTGGGTCTGGTATCAAAGAATTTGTTGAGCCAGTTTTTAAGGTCCTCTTTATTGTCAAAGGTAACGCCCCTCATATGGTTTAACAAAGAGCGGAAAAGATAGTAATCCATGGGTGCAAGGTCTGGAAAATACAGGAGATGCTGAAGGACCTCCCATTCAAGCTCTTGGAGTGCAACTTTGATGACTTGTGCAACATGAGGCCTGGCATTGTCATGAAGAAGTATGGTTTGGCCTTATCAATGGGGTCTTTTCAGTCAAATAGCCTCATTCACGCAATGTAGCTGGGCTATGTAGAGCTCCTTGTTGACTGTGGCATTCCTTTCAAGCATTTTTCAGTGCACCATGCCCTCCCAGTCCCACCAAACGCAGATCATGATCTTTCTTGAATGGAGGTCAGGGTTAACTCTCAGCTTTGGCATATCTCCAGGAGCCACCCATTCCTTTCTTTGCTTCATATTTATATATAGGCACCATTTCTCATCTCCCATGATGATTTGTTACAAAAAGCGCTGTTTGTGACCGTGTGTTGCTCGATGGCAGGTGAGATGTTGAGAAGCAATTTGAAGGCGATTTTCTTTGTTGTTTTCACTAAGCTCATGAGGCACCCAGACTCCCAATTTTTCAGCAAATCCCATTGAATGAAGATGATTGAGAATTGTTTTTTGATCGCAGTTCATTTTTTCGGCCCATTCACGACTTGTTTGGCGACTTTCCTTCAAAAATGCTTTGAGATGGTCTTCATCAAATTCAGAAGGTCTTCTGCTGTGGGGCATGTTGTTGATGTCAAAATTGCCATTTTTAAACTTTGCAAACCATTTTCTTCTTGTAGATTTGCCTATGACACCTTCCCTGTATACCATGCAAATGTCCCAGGCTGCTTCAGCAGCTGTTTGGCCTTGATGAAAAGCAAAGAATAGCAGGTGTTGAAAATGCTGCTTTTTACCTCCTGGATATTCCATATGTAAGCCTCACAAATAATAAAATCTCAAAATACTCAAGAAGACGATCAGCACAGTTTTTTGCAATAGAAAGAGCTCTATTGAATGGATATATACATTTTGCTAAGTAGTAAGAAAGCATTGTAAATAAAAGAAAATATAAAAACGCTATGAGCATATTCCTCAACCCAATAATTAATTTTTTTTATTTATTTATTTAAGTTTGTTCATTTTGCAATTCATACTTTAATTCAGGGGTAGGCAAACTACAGCTTGCAACAAATTTCTGTGCAGCCTGTGGTAGTCTTTAGTAAATAATCTAAAAAATTAATAAAATTGGATAAAAAATCAAAATACAAAAATTATGTAAACAAATGCAAAGCATACATGCAAATGCATGTGTACATATGAGCACACACATGTAATGTGGAAACTCTTAACACCTAGAAATATCTTACTGACAACCTTGATTAATCACATAGTCAATTTTTCTACCACTTTTATGTAATTACATGTAATATAGCATTTATTTAAATTTGGCAAAAAAACACACAAACAAAGCACGGAATAAGACAAAGCATTTTTAATCTTTTAACACAGCACAATTGTTGTTTTGCATTTTTTGTTTGTAGTTCTTTTCTAAATAAAAAATGAGTCAGTGTTAGTGCCTTCAAAAATTCTGCAGATTTTTGTACTGTAAAAACTTAAGCTAAATGAAAACCTCATATTTAGAAGAACAATGCTTGAACATTAAGATTGAATAATAATGTACCATCAATTATTTTTAGGTTTTTCAACCGTTTCAACAAGATTGTGATAGCAAAATTCAGGTGCAAGTGTATGCTTGCATTGCATGTTTACACTGTGCTTGCAATTAATAATTGTCTTTCAAGAAGAAATTTTTTGTTCTATAAAAAAGTTTTGCTATTACAATTTCATAAATCAAATGAATAGTTTTATTTATAATCAATTTATGCAGAAAGTAATTGCATGGGGCAATGCTGTTTTTTCATTTTTTGTCATATCTATTGTCTTCATAGCATACTGTGCGACTGTCAGCAAATAACTTTTTTAAAACATGCAAAATGTCACGTGACATTCCTACATACACGTTCCAATGCCCTCATCACTAAATAGGCATTTTAAAACGTTTTTAGGACCTAACGCATTGCAGCTATTACAAGGACATTGTGGAACATCCAAAGGCGCCCTGTGCATTTTCTATAAAGATGTTTTTAAATGTCCTAATGCACTTAAAGTGTTAAATGGTTTATGCCAGGAGTGGCCAAACATATCATATTTGAGATGCATATCATAAAACCAAACTTTTAAAGAGCTGCAACACAAAAATCTAATAACATGAATTTATGAGGGGCATTAAAAAAATACCTGGAATTTTCCTTTGACAAGAGTGCCAGCAAGAAAAAACGTATTTTAGCATGCTAGCCATAAAAAGCATGTTCTTTGTGATCAAATAATTGCTATCACTTATTTTGTGCTTGTAAACGAAGTTGTCAAGAGCTAGTTTATTTAAGGTAGTTTTTTAACCCATGAAGCGTAAGGATTTTGAGGTAAGAACCAACATCAAATTTTTGGTAAAGCTTGGTTGGAAAGGAACGGAAATCATTCAAGCTCTGCAGACTGCTTATAAAGATGATGCTCCAAAGAAAACTTATATTTACAAATGGATTGAAAGATTTCGAGATGGTAGAGAAGCTGTTGAAGATGATGAGGGTCATGGAAGACCAACAACCTCAAAAAACAATGAAAAAATTTATTTTGTTAGGAACCTAGTCAAAGAAGATTGATGATTGACGGTTTATCAAATAGCTGAGACTGTGGGCATATTAGTTGGTTCAGCTCATTCAATTCTGCATGACAATTTATACCTCAGCAAGCTTTTGGTGCGATGGGTGCCAAAAGCGTTGCACCCAAATCAGCATAATCTCAGAAGTGAATTGAGAACATGGGTCTACCAGTATGATCTTGAAACAAAACTGCAGTCCAAACAGTGGCTCCCACGTGGATCATCTGGCCCAATCAAATTCAAATCTGAGAGGTCTGTCAAGAAGGTAATGGCAACTGTTTTCTGGGACTCTGAAGGAGTTGTGCTAGTAGATTTTTTAGAAGGTAAAAAACTGTTATAGGCGCCTATTATGTAGAAGTTTTAAGGAAATTGAGAGCAAAGTTAGCTGAAAAGCGTCCAGGAAAACTTCATCATGGAATTATTTTCCATCACGACAATGCCCCAGCACATTCTTCTCGGATCATAAGAGTATTTTGAGAGAATTTTGGTGGGAATTGCTGCCACATCCACCTTATAGCCCAGACCTTACCCCATCTGACTTTTTTTATCCCCAAAACTCAAAGAAGACTTGAAAGATGTTTATTTTAATGACACTAATGAGACAAAGCAAGCAGCAAAAACATAGCTCACAAAATGGTCAGCAGATTACTTCAAAAATAGGATAAAAGGATGGAAGCACCGTCTGGAGAAGTGCATCGACCTTGATGAAGACTACATTGAAAAGTAGATTGATTGTATTAATAAATTATAAAAAATGATAAAATTCTGCATATTTTTTGAATGCCCCTTGTATTTATTCATTTACTGATAAAAAAAAGTCCTTAGTTGAAATCATCTTTGGATTTTCCACTTTTTGTGCCAAATTCATAGTGTTTTCTTAAAAAAAAGTCCTCACTTTAAATCATCTTCTGATTTTCCACTTTTCATCCCAAATTCATAGTGTTCTCAAGTCTTCACCTTGAATTAATCTCATATTTTTCTATTCTTGTCCCAAAATCATGGTGTTCTCTAAAATAAAAAAAAAGGTTGTTGCATGAAATCATTCTCAGATTTCCCATATAATTTTTCAATTTTTCAAAATGTTCAAAGAGCCACAAGCAAGGGTTTAAAGGACTGCAGTTTGGCCACTCCTGGTTTATGCTATAAATCCATATGCAATCAACCAGGGTATATTTTTTAAAAATGTTAGGTTATGCCTTGGGATTTAAAATCAGGACTAGGGAGCTGGAGCCAAGTTGTTCATGTTTTGTGGTGCTGGAGCAGAGCTAGAGCCATTAAAAGTTTTTGCTGGCTCCAACTCCTAGTATTATATTTTTTTATTTGGAAGTCACTAATTAATTATGTAGTAAAATTTAAAAATTGAAGAAAATGTATAATTCCTGTTGCTGCTGTTCTTCCAAGGATATTTTGAAGGAGCCATCCCTTAACTTTCAAAGAAGCAAATTTAGATTCCCACTCTTGGATTACTTTTCTTATTTTCAAAGACTTTTTCCATGAACTAATGGTGTGGTGTTGTGTTGGTACTTGGCTACAGTTAAAGTGAGTGGTGTCTTGTGTGTGTGTTAAGTGTAGTTGCCATTGTGGTAAGTATCAGGTTTTACTGTGTGTAGATAACTTTGCAAGAGTGTTGGCTCTGAGCTGCACCAGTTTTATATGTATATGGTGTGGTAATGCTTATTCTGAATGAATTTCATATAGTTTGATGGTAGTAAGTTTGTTGGTTTTTTTTGGAACTGAGGTATTGTGTATGTGAATTTGCTTGAAGTTTTCTTTGCATTCCTCTGGTGTTATATCTGGTTCCAAGATGATAATGTTAGTGTGGTTATGAAAAATTGTGGTTTTCATGTTTCTGGGTGGATTTGAATGTGCATTGATGTCATGTAAAAGGTGTGTTTCAGTTAGTTGTTTTAGTTGCATAGCATTAAGTTTAAGATGGGTGCCCATTGGAAGGACACTAGTTTCATCATCTAGGTCAGCGTGGTCCAACTGCAGGGCGCATGATGGAATTTGTGCAGCCCGCGGAACAATTTTGCACAAGTCTTGTCGATTACAAGCAGTGGCAACTTTTTTTTTTGAAGAACGCTATGATTTGGGGACAAAAATAGGAACTTTGTAGTTCGATTCCAATTGAAGACCTTTTTTTTTTTTTTTTTAGAGAACACCCTGATTTTGGGACCAAAATAGGAATTTTAGAGATCGATTCCAGTTGAAGACCTTTTATTTTTTTATAGAGAACACCCTGATTTTGGGACGAAAATAGGAATTTTGCAGACTGATTCTAAGTGAAGACCTTTTTTTTTTTAGAGAACTCTGATTTGGGGACAAAAATAGGTGTTTTTAGCTGGCTGAGGCCCGCAAACTCGAATAATTTTGAAAAGTGGCCCACAAGAGTGCAGAAGTTGGACCACCCTGATCTAGGTGTTGGAAGTTTGCGTCTCATGTGAAGTCAGTAGCAATATACAAAGTTGTGTTCTGAATGGTTTGCATTTCTTGATATTGTTATTTGATATGATAGGGTGCCATATGGTGTTTGCATGTTCCTATAGGGCAAGTGATAAAGAGTAGATATGATTAGTTTTTTTTGTTAACCTATTTTTAAAATTTGCTTTCATTTTTTTTCCAATCTATTTTTGTTATTAAAAATCTATTTTTAGAATATGCTATTATTTGCTTAAGATATTGCTCAAACTTAGAAAAAATAGTGAATTAAATATTAGGGTGGAGTGAAAATACTTTTTTTGAAAATAAATTTTTCAGGGGTCTGGATACTTGGCAAATGTTATAAAACTCACTTTCAAACTATCTTCTACTTGTAGCTTACATTGGTGGCTGTGCTACCTCCCAAAATTGTAGCAATGCAACCTGAAATTCAGAAATTTCTCATCACTTTAAAACTACTGGGGCTAGAATGTTGATTTTGGTATCAAATAATGTAGAAGACATAAGTTTCTATCTGACTTTAAAGAAACTTTTTCTCTATCTGCAACAGAAAGCAACTTATTCTAAAAAATATTTTTTGCTTAAAAATGAACAATATTTCTAGTGTAATGCAATTTCATGACCAATTAATGTAAAATATTTTCAGATTATTTAATTGCATTAATAGCCATGTCAAAAAAAGTGGTGTTAGATATCTCTAAGCATTAGACACAGCACAATATGAGGCATTTTAAAATAAAATATTAAAAACCACTCTCAAAATTACTATAAAAATTGATTTTTAGAGTCAAACATTTTCCTCAACTGATGGGATTAAATTTTTTGTATTACACCATCACGCATGTCGCATCCAATAACAAATTTGGATTCTTTTATTAGAAGTTTTATGTGGCATTCAACATTTTGGTTGTGACAAGGATGTAAAAAAAAGGAAAACTTTAGACCTGAAATTTTAAAGTTCAAACAAGGTTATATTGTATTTCTAATCAGTGATGATTCAGATATGTTCTCACATTAGGGTGGAGTGAAAAAACCTTTTTCGTTATCAACACCGCATCACCGATCTAGAAAAATTGTCTGCTTGTGAATTAAGATTTCAACAAAGATGCAGTTATGAAGCTCAATTCCATCAGTCATCAACCTCCTCTACCTATACTGAAACTATGTCATTATCTAGTGGCAGTTACTCTGAAATTTTGATCAGTGGCACGTCATCTTGCAAATTCTATGAACCATCAGCTAGGAAACAAAAATCAGATTCTGTTCAAAACCTTGAGGACTATTTTTATTTGGCTCAGTGTTGCAACAGATATAACATATTTGACAGAGCTGGTGCTGCTCTTGCAACTAGTGTTTTGGTAGATCATGGCATAATTGAACCAAGTCATATGAAATTAGTGTTTGATCAAAATAAGCTACAAAGAGAGAGAATGTGGCATAGAGAAGAAGTTAGAAAAGAAGAAAACTGTTTGGCCAAGTAGATGGATTATATGTTGATGGAGAAAAAGATGCGACATTACTGTTAAAGGAAGTGGATGGAAAATACTCCAGAGAGGTGGAAATTGAGAAACATATCATGATGGTTGGGCAACCAGGGGAATTTTATTTATCACACATGTCTCCTGATTCTGGAACTGGTTTAAGCATCACCACAAGCATATTCAATAAAATTAAAGACACTAATTTAGCTGGAAAGCTAAATATTATCGATAGTGATGGAACTGCAGCTATGACAGGAGCCTATAATGGAGCTATTTGAAAACTAGAAAAGTTAATGCACTAACCTTTACAATGGGTAATTTGTCTTTTGCACTGTGTGGAGCTGCCACTTCGGCATGTTTTCCTGGACATTGATGGTACAACAACTTCTTTGGATAGATTTTCTGGGCCAATTGGTAGCAACATTGCTGGCTGTGTGTCTGACTGGGAGGTCAACAATTTCAGACCAATCAGAAACCCAACTTTTCCTTATCTACCAAATCACATTGTGAATGACCTCAGCTCTGACCAATATTATGCATATCAAATATTTTGGTGTGTGATACTTGGAAAAGTTGACAAAAATATTCGATGTCTTGAAATTGGTCCTTTGTATCATGCTAGATGGCTAACACTTGGCTGTTGCATTTTGCGTTACTACATTTCTCAGATCAACTTTTCAAAGCAGACTACAGCATCAGCAGAGTTTTGTGTCAGAGTATATTTTCCATCATGGTTTTAAATCAAGTGGAGATGTTCTATAACAGATGGTGCCCAAAATTTTTATTCTATAATCAAAAGAGCTAATAAATTTCCCAACCAAAAAATCAGAGATAAAGCACTGGAAATTTTGCAATGCAGTTCATATTTCACTCATCATGAGAACATCCTGCTTGGAATGCTAAGTGATTCTGATGAAGAAGTTAGAAGTTTGCCAGTTAACAAGATCTTTAAGATTCGAGAAAACTCTGATAAAGAAGCTGTTCACAATGATACCACAATTTGAAGATTTGTTCTCCCAAGGATAAATTTGAAAGCAAAGCAATACCACCAAATGGTCAGTCTTGGTGAAATTACTGAGCCCCCAGCCATTGGACATTTAAATGAGGAAAACTTTGAACCAATTAAAGAGCAATGCTTTAAAACTAATGCACCCATGTCACAATCAAGCAGTTGAAGGACACGTCAAATTGGTCAGTGAAGCAGCATCACAAGTAACATCGTTTGAGAGGTGTGATGGATATACGCGTATTTGACAAAAAATTCACTCCAGAAAATTGCTAAAACAATTAAATACAAAATCACAGTTTCTGTCTAAATAGAAAGCAGCATGAGCTTTTGAGCAGATACTTGAATCGTGCATTAATAACTTGTGATACTGTTAGTCCTAATGCTACAGTACCTGGATTTTTTCTTGATTGCCAACACTTTACCAATATTTGAATGTTAATTATGCATCATATCTGTAAGGTACCATTTAGAGTTGTACGTTAATGAGCATAAGTTGCTTTTGTTTTACAATGTAAATATAATCAATTAAGCACAATTACATTGAAAAAAAAAAACAAAAACATAATTTAGGCTAAATTATGCTCAAGTATAGGGTGCAACTTATATTTCAGTTGTGCATCTAAGCTTTTCATCTTTTTGATTTGCAATTTACTCAAGTGGTAGACTTGCAAATTTTGTATTCTGTTTTAAGCAACTAAGTACTGTATATTCATTGAATCATCATATATGATATGTGAGCTGCATCTGCCGCTTTTGGTGATGTAAAGATAAATATGAAAAAAAAAAACTGTTAACTAAAAATGTCAGATGCAGTCTGAACAAAAACAATACAATAACAACAACAACAACAAATTTTGCAATATGTTTTTTCTTGGGTGTATTGGTGTAACAATAGCAACATCGATTTTTGCAATAGATTGCATATTGTTTATTCTTTTGCGATATTTTATTATTTGGTTATCTTTACTCTAATTTTGCAGATATGCATTATGTAAATTATTGCTGAAGTACCTTCAACATATAATTATGATAACATAGAAATACAAATACAAGATAGTGTTCATTGATACTGTTCTGTATTGTAGGCTCTAGTTTTTTTTTTACTGGTCGTTTTCATATCATTTTCATGCAAAATTGCATAAAGTTTTTGATAATCCATATAAATTTTTGCTTGATTTCATTTTGAAATAAAAAATTTGTGAAACAGATGCTTATATAATGGTGCTCAATCTTGAGAAAAATTGGCTATATTTGTAATAAAACAATTGTTTAGTCACAAGCTATATTGCATTCTTCAAAAACTACAGTAAAATGTCACTTTTTTGACAAAAAAGTAGTTTTTTCAAATTTTCTCCAAAGTGAGTGGGTTTACAAAAAAAGTTCTTGTAAGATAGACATAAGCATGGTGATTCTGCAACTTTTAAGGTCAATACCAACTTTTTACAATGTGTAGTTTTCAAGATATGTCAATTTTTCAAAATTTAATATTTTTGTGACCTTTGACCTCTGGTAGGTGGCTGGGTTCAATTGCCAGCCCTGCCAAACTTTCCAAAAGTTAGTTTTGGGTGATTTGCCAGGTTTCTAGATGGATGATGTGGTGTTAATAATGAAAAAGGTTTTTTCACTCCACCCTATTCTCACATGATAAGTCAGTTGTTTCATAATAAACTTTTGCATTAACATTAATTGCTTGTACTGTACAATGAAATGCCAAAAATTTGTTGCATTGTCTGTGTTAGGTAATATCAGAGATTTGTTTTGTCTTGATATTATTTTTCAACTGCAATTTTTTTGATATCTTCAGCATTGCAAGAAGAACACTTTCTGGATGAGTATATAATGCATTTCTGATATCTTTACTATTTCTCTTAAGTTATCATCTAGAAATTGTTAATGCATTTGATTAAATCAAAAAAATGTATTGAACCATCTGTTAATCAGCTTCTAAGTTTAATCTTAAACCAAGTTGGAAAATAAATTTTTATGCAAAATGCAGCAAGAAATTTTAAACTGTGTAATGTTTCTTCCTGAGATGTTTAATATCTAAAAATTCTGGAAGCAAATGTCAACCATCTTGAGTGAACCATGGAACTAACTTCAAGTTGTGTCAAATCAGAATCTATTTTCCATGATGTGGTGGCTAACTAAATCTTGTAGGCATAGTATTGATCTGAACTCAAAATATCAATGTTATCAACTGACATTAAAGGAAACTTTGAATTAATTATGGTTTCAAATCTTGCCACTTTCTCTTCTGAGGCAGTGCTCTTGATTTGTTATCCAATTTGTACAGAAAAAGCATCAGTTGATACTGTTGAGCCATCAACAGCAGCAAATATGTGCTGCAAAAGCAATTTATTTAAACAAAGTGAATAGATAGACCACTACAGAGATTTTTTCAAGAGGTTTTTCTTAATTTATTGTAAAGCAATTAAATGGGCCAGTCATGACAGTAGTGGCCATCAGATTAACAAGATTAGCTTTTGACTTTAATGATTTACTCTCAGATAGAAACTTATTTAAAGTCAGATAGAAACTTATGTCTTCTATATTATTTGATAACAAAATCAACATTCTAGCCCCAGTTTCTGAATTTCAGGTTACATTGCTACAATTTTGGGAGGTAGCACAGCCACCAATGTGAGCTACAAGTAGAAAATGACTTTAAAAGCAAGTTTTATAACATTTGCCAAGTATCCAGATCCCTGGAAAATTTATTTTCAAAAAAAAGTTTTTTTCACTCCACCTATTAAATATTATTTTTAATTTTATAAAATCTTGAATTGGTTTTAAGTATTTTATGTGTAGAGTATCATAACTTTTTTTTTGTTAGTTGGTATTGTTTTTGTATTTTGTTACTGTTTAATATCAAAGTATGTGTTATAAAATCATTGCAATGAGTATCATAATTATAAAAAGGTTATTTGGTCACTAAAAAAATATTGGTTGTTTGTTCAGATGAAGATCATGAAGGAGAGTTATTGATGCTTCATCAAAATAAAGCAACTAATGAAAAATCTGTTCTTGACAGTAACATTGTTTTAATTCGACTTGAACGACAAATCAAAGAAAAATCAAATGAAATAGCTACAACAGAAGCAAAGTATTTTATGTTTTCTTGTTATTTAATAACTGCATTTTTTTTTGCAAGGTTTTCAATTAATGAATTTCATTACATCATATATTAACTTTTTAAAAAATCCTTAACAACAATTCCTTTTTGACATGTAAATAGCTCCATTATTTTCTGAAAACTTGAAAAACTAAAATAATAGTTATGAATTATGTGTCATTTTATGTAATTGCTGCTATGTAAACAAAAGCTTTAAGAGTAAAGCAGATATATGTGTGTACTGTTAAATATCTTTGCTCAAGCTACTTGTTTAGCTACCTGTATATACATATATATATATATATATATATCTGTTTGCTTTACTTTGCTGGTACAGAGCTCAATAACCAGATAGCTAGAGCAGTATATATTAATGAAAGCACTAAAATAGAATAAAAATTTAAAATTTAAAATCCACAACAGTCTGTTTTGCCAAAGACGGCTCATCAGGTGGAATCTGTGAAGTAAAAAAAAATGTAGAATGTAAAAATATTTTAAAAAATATACTAAACAATATGAAAAAATACAGTCAAACTTTGATACTATGCCACCCTTTGGGACTGAGAGAAAGTGGCATAGTAGCGAGGGTGGCATAGTAGCAAGGGTTTGTAAAAACAGCCTTGTGACGTGACAATGTACTGTAATGCCACGTTGTGTTGTACGATTATAATTTACATGTTACAGTACAGTATAAAGTACAGTGCAGTAGTTTCGAATTCTAAAGTTTGTTTTAGATTCAGAAATTAGCCCACAATGTCAATTCAAAAGCACAAGCGAACCGACTTTACGTTGAAGCAGAAGAAGAAGATCATTGATGCCGCGAAAAAGGAGCCGAATCAGTCCAAGCTTGCCAGGGAAATGAGCAAGAAATGGGGCATTGAAGTTAACAGAACCACAGTGAAGGGAATCATCAGCAAGAAGGATGCAATCGAGGTGGCTATCAAAGCTGGAGTTCCATCAAAACGCATGAAGCTGAAGCCATCTCACCACTCAAAGCTTGATGACGGGGTGCTCATGTGGCTAAAGCAAGCAAGAGGACAGAATCTGCCTGTCTGCGGCGATCTGATAAAGGAGAAAGCTTTAAAACTGGCCGAACTGATGCACATTCCAAACTTCATGGTGAGCAACGGTTGGCTGGACAATTTGAAGAAGCGCCACAGGATCACGTTCAAAACAGTGCAGGGCGAAGCTGGAGCAGTGGATTCGCAATCCCTTCTTGAGTGGCAACAACAGGTTCTCCAGCCCTTACTCGGGCAGTTCTCTGCAGACGATGTATTCAACCTGGACGAGACTGGACTCTTCTGGCGTTTGCTTCCGAACAAGACCATGAGTTTCAGGGGAGAACGGTGCACTGGAGGAAAGAAAAGCAAGCAAAGGATCACTCCTCTGGTGGGGGCAAATATGAGCGGCAGTGAGAAGTTCCCTCTTCTGGCGATCAGCAGTTCCAAGAAACCCCGTGCCTTCAAGAACAAGGAGATTCCCGTTAAGTACAAGGCAAACTCGAAAGCATGGATGACGGCAAAGCTTTTCGAAGAGGTGTTGCATGAGTGGGACAGACAACTTGGCCAGCAGGGACGCAGAGTGCTGCTCTGTCTTGATAACTTCTCTGGCCATCCAGAGATCCAGCTGGAAAACATTCAACTGGTCTTCTTCCCACCCAACATGACAGCAAATTCTCAACCAATGGATCAGGGAATCATAGAGAACCTCAAGCGACACTACAAGAAGATCCTGCTGCGTCGCCGACTCGAGGCCATGGATGAGGGAAAGGAGTTCGAGTTCACATTGTTCGACACTCTGCATATCGTTTGCTGTGCTTGGGAGCAGGTCAGCGAGTCGACGATCAGAAACTGCTTTGTGAAGGCCAAGTTTATCGAAGAGGAAATCCAATCTGAGCCTGATGATGTTGATCTACTCGAGATCTGGGAAGCGCTGCCTGCCGAGGAAAAGATGCAAGAGAATGAGGAGATCGAGCTGTCTGACTTTCTTGAAGCTGATGAGCGCCCCGAGACTGGTGGGTCTTTCACACTGGATGAGTTGCGGAGGAGATGTTGCGCAGCGAGGAGCCGATTGAAAGCGAAGATAATGAGATAAATGTTGAGGACGAAATCGTTTCGTTCGAGGAAGCCCAGCGGGCATGGAGCACTGTCCGGAAGTTCAAGCAGCAGAGAAGCGGGAAGCCCAGTGTGATGCAAGCATGCGATCGGCTAGACAACGAGGTGCATGAAATTCGCAGAAAGAACATGCGCCAGCTGACGATTCCTCAGAGTTTTGTGCTGAGCTACAGTAGATAACTTGTAGATGCACATACATATACTTTTGCCGTTTCACAGCCTTTTAATCGTTTCGTTCGTAGTGTTTATTGTTTCGTTAATACAGCAATACTGTACCTCATGTGGCATAGTAGCAAGGGTAAGGGGTGGCATAGTAAATATATTTTCTATTGAATTTAGTTGGTGACGATCAGAAGTGGTATAGTAGCGAGGGTGGCATAGTAGCAAGGTGGCATAGTATCGAAGTTTGACTATATAAAAATTATAAAAATTATAAAAAACAAAAGACAAAAATGTTTTTATATTGACTACCACTTAAACTATCCACTAAAACAAATAATCTTCTGAGAAATCGTCAACAGTTACACATGCAAGTTGACTAAGTCTGCACTGAGCATAAAGAATTTGGTTTGATTCAAAGCAACAAGAAAACACAACAACACTGCATAAAAACGTCATACGGTAGAAATAATAAAGAAACAAAGAGATAGAAGTAAGGTTTGGTCAGGTGACACAGAAAAGAAACAGGAAGAGTAAGTCAAAAAGATTTAACTGAAATTGCATACTTTAAATTTGTTCACATGGTGACATTTTCTGTTGAGTTCCATTCTTTATTGAGGGTTGAGATTGCATCCATCTGCAAGATTGTAGGCTTTTCTTTGAGGCATAGATTGCAAAATCTTGCCCCTGGTCGGTATGGGGCTGTATGGGCCACAATGCTCCATTTTATGCAAGGTTTTTTTCCCGTGTTCTTGGCCTGCCAAAAGGCTTTGGAGAGTTTGGTGGCATTGCTCTTTCTCCGGTATTTAAAGCTTTGGTTATGGTTGTAGAAACGGGCTTTGAACTCTGTTTCACAACAACCATAATAATTGTTGGTGGCATTGCCTGATATTTAGCATGCTTCATAGACAATAGAGCTTTCACAGTATTTTCCCTCTAACAGACAACTGACTTTGTTTCTAGAATTGCATAATGGTGTGGTGCTATTTGCAGTAGTCTTGTAGGATAGTATGATTTTATTATGCCTCGATATAATCGCTGCCATGTTTGGCACACAGCTGTAACTCACTTTGACATTGAATTTGTTGCAGATCTTGTGCAGTCAGTGATATGCGATATCGTGCAGGTGTGTATATACAGTATATATATATATTGCAGGAGTAAATTGATCTTTCCCGCAAAGTGCTCAATGAAAAAATTAGAGCAATTTAATATAAAATTTGTTCAATCACTATTTAGAAACCACAACAGTCTGTTTCATTCTTAGAATTGTCAGGTGGTTACTAGAAAATTAAAAATATAATTATTTCTGGTAAAAACTAAATACATGTGGAATAAATAATCTGTAGTTAAATTACGAGCAATTAAATAATATGATAAAGAGCAATTAAATAATTCTCGTAAATAAATAATATGATTCCTATGACATCATATCAGAAAAAAATAACTCAAAATATAGTAAATGCAAGTATAGAGGTTTGCATTCAATTGAAGGTGAGGGAAGGCAAGTTGGGTGTGTGGTGAAAGATATAAAAGGAAAGAAAATAATCTACAAAGCAATAAAAAAGTAACGAGAAAAATTACATAAGATAAAAAAGTAAAGAGAGCAAAAAATGGTGCAAATGATAGTGGAAAATATAAGTGGATTTAATGATGGACAAGAAAGCACACTTGCACAAAAATAATGGCAATTTAAGCATACAAAATGAAGTAGGTAATGTATATAGTTTAAATTTATTTTTGTGGCGACATTTTCTTGTAAGTTCCAATCATTTGTTGAGGGTTGTTGGTTGGTTTGCTAGTAGTATTTCTAACTTTTCAGTTAAGCACAGGTTGCAGCATTTTTGTCCTGGTTTATAGGGATAACTTGATTGATTATTTTCCAGTTAATTGTGGGATTGAGACCTGATTCTTTGGCATTCCAGAATGTTTTAGAAAGCTCTGTGGCATTTCTTTATATTTTTAAATGATTGCATATGGTTATAATATCGTGATTTGAATTCTGTTTCGCTGCAACCTATGCAGCTTTCTGTTATATTTCCATGAGATATGTCTGCTTGGTAAATGACAGATTGCTGTCGGCAAGATCTTTTTAGTGGGCAGATATCTTTATTTTTACAGTTGCATGGTTTTGATTGTTGAGAGCTTTCCTTTTCCAATAGCTTCTTGTTGTGACTGGTTATAATTGCTTTCATGTTAAGTATGCAGCTGCAGCTAATTTTTATACTATTTCTATTTAGAATTTTATAAAGCTTGTGTTGTGGGAAGTGTATGTTTATTAATTTTAGAAACTCTTTTCTGATATTGTTGACAACATGGTTGTTAAAAGGTGCGTGAAACCATATGATTTTGTGTTTTCTTGCTTTCTTTTTTGGTTGACTTTCATTAAATATTAAATTATCTTTGTAGCCACTTTGTTTAATTGCATTTTTATATGGTAGAATAGTTTTTTTAAAAATTATCCAAGTTACAAGAAAATTCCAACAGTCTGTTGGATATCATGTTTGGTAGTGTCTTTTTATAAAAGGTGAGTGATTTGAATTAATATTTATATATATTTGTTGAGCATTTGGTTTTCTGAATGGCCAGTGCTTTTCTGTTTTGGTGTTAAGTGTAACATCTAAAAAAATCTGTCTCTGCTGAAAAGTAGAGATTTTCTGCAGTGATGGATGATATTGATGGAATCTTTGCTGATTGTGACAAATTGCTTGGCAAACATGAGGGCATTGTCAAGCAGTTTTTTCGAATCACTGCAGAAAATCTCTCCTTTTCAGCAGAGACAGTGCCTAGATCAAGAATGATGGCTCACTTTTTGATGTCACAGTGGGCTTGTACGACGGAGCCAAAGTATGTGAGTTATTGGGGTATTTATGCTTAATTTAATAGCCCTGCTTGTCGGCAAAAACAATGTTGGCCTATATAGAGATGATGGTTTGGCCATCTTGGAAAATGCTTCTGGTCTGGAATCGGAACGCATCAAGAAAAAAATCATAAAGCTTTTTCAACAGTACAACTTAAACATTTCAGCCAACAGCGACCTTGTCTAGACTGACTTTCTCGATGTCACATTTAATTTGAAGTCGAGGAAATACTGGCCTTACTGCAAGCCTAATGACCAGCCACACTACATAAACCAACAATCTAATCATCCTCTGACCATCAAGAAGCAACTTCCATCTATGCTTGCCAAACGTCTGTCTCTTCTCTCTTGCAATTGTGATGGATTTTCCAAAGCAATTCTAGATTACATGGAGGCAATGAGACAAAGTGGGCATTCTGGTGAATTGGAGTATGAAAACAACCTCAACCATAAATTGAGGAAAGCCAGAAAATAAAACATCATGTGGTTTAACCCACCATTTAGTGAGAATGTGAAAACTAACATTGGCAGAGAGTTTCTGCATCTGCTCGCTAAGCACTTTCCTCCCCATCACTGTTTGCACAAGATATGCAACAAGAATAACGTAAAAGTGAGCTACAGCTGCATGCCCAATATGGCAGCCATAATATCCAGGCACAACAAAAAGCTGTTATCGAACAGGGCTGAATCTGCTTGCATCACACCACCTTACAACTGCAGAAACAAAACTAGCTGCCCTTTAAAAGGAAAATGCTATGAAAGCTTTATCATTTACAAAGCCACCTTAAAATCTGGCAACATTGCAAAGCACTATTATGGTTGTTGTGAAATGGAATTCAAAACCTGTTTCTACAACCATAATCAAAGCTTCAAGTTTTGACAAAAATGCAACGTAACTGAACTAACTGTGGAAAGCTTCCTGGCAGCTCAAAGACACAGGACAAAACCCCTGTTTTGAATGGAGTATCACAACCCACACCACCCCTTACCACCCAGGAGCTAAATAGTGCAATCTCTGCTTACCAGAAAGGCTCACCATTCTATGAGTGGACTCAAACACTTCTCTAAACAAAAAATCTGAGCTAAATGGAAAATGTGAGCATACAAACAAATTTAAATTAAGAAATTTTTTTTAATTTTCGGTAGTTTGAAAATTTTGGCAATTTTTGTATTTTCTGTATATTTTTTGTAATTTTTGTATTTTAATTTCATATTAAACTCCCACTCTCATCCAGTTTTTGCACCCAAATGTCAAAACGTTCCACAATAATTATTATTTCGCCTTTTGACTGCTCATTGCTTTGTGACGGGACAATTCCAGCATTTTCTCTCATTCCACGCCTTATAAATTGTTGTCAAATTTTGGCAGATTTGGGAGATATTGGATAGCATGCAGCCATACCCACTTTACTGCTGCTTAATTAATTCACCTTGTTTCCTTGTGATTGTGTTTTATTTTACTGTATTTTCTGCACACCACCTGACGACCCTTGCAGTGAAACAAACTGTTGTGGTTTTAACTAATTTTTTTGTAATGTTTTAATCCAAATTGCTCTCACGTGCTTACCGAGCACTGCACCAGCATTGTGTGACAATTCGGTTATATACAGTAGCAGACAAAAGTTTGGGACAAACTACAAAAGTGCATAAAATATGAGTTAAATTATTTTACAAAAAAATCCAACAATAAATATTGAAAGTGTGTGTAAAATCACTTATAAATTCACCATTTTAAAATTAATTTTTGACTTCTTAGGTAATTAAAATTTAATTTATTCAATTTTGCTTAAAATCGAAACGTCAAAAGTTTGGGACAAAAAGAAAAATATACAGCATACTTTTAATATTTTGTGGAACGCCCTTTACTTTTGATCACTGCTTTGCATCTTGAAACACATGATCTTATTAAATTTTGACATTCTTCAATTTTGAAGTTATTCCATTCGGCTTGGAGTAGTTCCCACAGTTCTTCTGTATTTTTTGGCACCTTACTCATAACCCGCGAGCCTAGAATCTGCCACATATTCTCTATTGGATTCAAATCCGGGCTTTGGGCTGGCCAATCAATAATTTCAAAGTCCTGATCAGCCAAGTAATCCATAACGCTTTTAGCTTTATGGCATGGCGCATTATCCTGCATAAATACAGGATTTTCAATTAAGGACCTTTCTATTTGAGGGATAACATGGTGGGCTAAACATTTTTGTAAATTGCTGCATTAACTTTACAGTTTAATCTTACTAATGGGCTTGTTCCGTTCCAAGAAAACATTCCAAACACCATTACACTACCTCCAAATTTTACAGTCTTCTTAGTACACTTCTCCTCAAACCTTTCCCCCTTCTTTCTTCTCACAAATGTTTTCCCATCTGATCCAAAAAGATTAAATTTACTTTCATCTGAGAAGAATAGTTTTGACCATTGGTTTGCATCCTATAGAATATGGTTTTGGGCGAAATGTAATCTCCTCTTTCTATTCTTTTTGCTAATTAGCGGCTTTTTTGCAGGAGATCTTGCGAAAAGTCCGATTTCATTTAGTCTTCTTCCTACGGTTTTGCTTGAAATCGGGGTTTGCCTTGCAGAGTTAATTTCTCTTGTTATTTGCGCAGCAGTTTTAAATCGGTCTTTAAGAGCTATTTGTCTAATAATTCTATCTTCATTGGGAGATGTCTTTTTGGGTCTACCCATAACCTCTTGTTTTATAAATTTTCCTGTGCGATTGTACAATTTCGAAATTCTACCAATTGTACTTTTTGATATTTTTAGGCTATTAGATATTGCCCTAATTGTTTTCCCTTGTTCTAATAGGGGCATAATTTCTTTTTTCCTTTTAGAATCCAAATTTTTGATTACTGATTTCGCCATTGTAATAGACTGAAACAATTTTAAAATATTTTATAAAATTTATTATTATTAAGTGTAAGTTTCTTAAAATAATTTATTGACTGCAAAAAAATGGTATTTAATTAGATTTTACTATTTAGATTCTATCCTGTAGAAATAGTCATAAAAATATTAAAAGTATATTGTATATTTTTCTTTTTGTCCCAAACTTTTGACGTTTCGATTTTAAGCAAAATTGAATAAATTAAATTTTAATTACCTAAGAAGTCAAAAATTAATTTTAAAATGGTGAATTTATAAGTGATTTTACACACACTTTCAATATTTATTGTTGGATTTTTTTGTAAAATAATTTAACTCATATTTTATGCACTTTTGTAGTTTGTCCCAAACTTTTGTCTGCTACTGTATACAGTATATTACGTGCATGAAAATTTTGATTGGTGCTCTTCAGGAAAAAGTACTGTATAACATCAGGTCAGAGCAGTTGAATTTTAAACCATACTTTTACATTATTTTATTTACCATCGTTTTGCCTGTCCAAGTCCATCAGGGGACAGTTAGAAATCTTATTCAAATGGAATTTTTTTTTATTATTTTATTGCTTTTTGTTTTGTTATTTTTATTTGAATAAGGTTTTTACTTATAAACCAACAACCGATATATGTCGCCACTAAAACAAATTCAGTTTAAATTAAATAAATGACCTACCTAATTTTGTATACATGAATTGCCCCTCTCTTTTGTGTACTTACTTGTCCATCTTAATCTGCTTGTACCTCACACTATCATTCGCACTGTCTTTTACTCATTTTACCTTTTTACCGTATAAAGTTGACAGTGTTCCCCCTTTTACTTTTATTGCTTTATAGAGTTTTCTCCTTTTATACCTTTTTCAACACACCAAACTTGCCTTCCCTCATTTTTAAATGAATGCAAACTTCCATACTTGCATTTATTATATTTTTGTATGATGTCACAGGAGTTGTATTATTTGCTTGACTAATTTAACTATGTATTATTTTTTACTAAAACTAACTGTATTTTTAATTTTCTAGTAACCACCTTGACAATTCTATAAGATGAAACAGACTGTCATGGTTTCAACCTTTTTGTTGTAGAATTTTTAATTTAAATAAACTGATCTAACCTGGTTATTGAGCATTGTACCAGGATTGTTAGACAATTCGGTTATTAGGGTGGCTTTGTAAACACCCTAATTATTTTTTGATCACAGCAACTTTGAACTTTCTCAAAACACCTTTATAATAAATTCCTGTGATTGTTTTTGATCCTTCAAGAAAATCTACATGAACTATTCCTTCTGAGTCCCAAAAAACAGTTATCATCACTTGAACAATGCCTTGTGCATAGTTACTGGATGCCTGCGTTCCACTCCAACAGACCACCTACCTGTACTCTCAGGCATCCAGCCAGCTGAGCTTTGCTGAATGGGAGTGACACTCTCCTTGGCTCATCGTGGATCTCTGGACCCCGATCATATCTTGTTTAAGTGGGTCCTCAGATACTCGCCAAGTGAGACTAAGATTCAGATGCCTGTTTGTGCCAGCTGCGTGGAATCTTTTGGACAACCTTGCCAGACTTGGCATCTGTGTTTCTGAATGGACAAATCACAAATGGAAAATGGAGTACTGTGAAAATGCTTCCAGGCTTCGTGCTTTTGTGCCCGAGACTGGTGCCAGGCCTGTTGGGATGGGCTTACCCCGAGTAGCTTGGGTTAAGCTCAACTGCCTGCGGACTGGTGTTGGGCAATTCCATTTATCCATGCACAAATGGGGTCTCGCTCCTTCACCGAATTGCAAGTGTGGCGCCTCCGAGCAAACTGCAGACCATGTACTAACAGCGTGCCTTATACATTGGGCACCACATGGAGCACGAGGTCTGACAGTTTTGGATGACAAAACTCGATGCTGGCTTAATAACACCACTGCCAGCATCTGATTCAGGCAGTGCAGCAGTCTGGGGTAGTAAAAGGATAAATCCTCGGTGCCAGTCCTGTTTGTGTCTGACCTGTGTGGATACCCTTTAAACGATGATGACGACAATGGGTTGCCATCACTTTCTGAATAGATCTTTCAGACTTAAATTTGATTGGTCCTGTGGAGCCCTTTTCTTTAAAAGCGGCTGCATTGATTGCATTTTGCTCTCAGAATTGTATTGGTATATCTATGTCTCATCAACAATTTCAATTCGTTCCATAAAATCATTATAAATTATTTCAATCTTGCTTAAAAGGCTCATAGAAAATTCAGCTCTCTGAACAAGCTGGTCTTTTTGCAATGCTTTTGTTCCCCATCTAGCGGAAAGCTTGCTGAGCCAAGGTGGTCTGTCAAAATTGAAAAAGTTGAACCATGTGATATTTCAAGTGTAGTAGCTATCTCATTAACGGTAATTTGGTGATCCTTTTTGACAACGTTCTGGACTGCTTTTGCATTTTCATCAGAAGTTGAGGTTGACGGCCTTCCTTTTCTAGGGTCATCTTTAAGATTGTCTTGACCTTCTTTAAAGCGCTTAATCCATCTAAAAATTGTTGTTCTGTGTGGTACAGAGTCTCCTTATACTTGATGCAAAGAGTCAGTAACTTGTGAAGATTCCCACCCAAAGTTTGGTCAAGAACTTAATGTCAGCTCTGATCTCAAGATTTCCAGTTTTCATGGGTCAAAATGTATTACGAGTTTAAAGTAACTCTGATATTAAATGCAATTACTGTAATACTACAATTTATTGTCTAAAAATGCAAAATCATCTAAATACTAAGCTGAATGTGTATCACATGAAAATTCGTGATTGTGCATGTTTCAGAGCTTTAGTAGCAAAACTTTTTGACTTCCCCCTATAGTTGTTCTAGCAGTTACGTCACAAAAAACATATTAGAAAGCTAAGTTTAAAAAATTATGTTTTTGAAAACATGATGTCAAAATCAGGAATGCTGTAAAAAAAAAATATTTATAGTCTATTATGGACTATGTTAATTACAGTTTGTGATTACTACCATTTATTCAAGCAAGTCAACAAAATAAATGAGTCTAAATGTTGATTTGTTAGCAAATAAAAAATCATGAAAGTTTATATTTCAATATTGTCAAAAAATATTTAAAGAAAAAGATTTTTCATGTAAATAATTTAACACAATTTGGTTGAACTTACTTCTTGATCTGGTTCTTGTTTTTGTGAAATTGAACAAACTTGATACTTTTTTTCAACAATAAATTATGAAGCAAACCTGGTTCCAATTTCAAAACCTTTTTGGTTTTATGAATGAAATTTTTTTAACAAGGTTTTTTAGTTACAATTCTGATACCGTATATACTGGCTAATAAGCCGATTTTCTGGACCTAATTTTTTAACCTAATTTTCTGGAGTTGGCTTATTTGGCAAATATAGCTTTGGACCAAAAATACTGGAGGTCAAAATTGGTCACAAAATGACACCTTCGATTTCACAATAGCAGGATCTCACCACACGTCAATTCACAGCTAGAGTTAAATAAAGATGGTAAATTAAAGAACAAGTTTAAAGCCAGCATCATAGTGCATTCTTTTTTTTGCAGGAGCAGACATCTTTTCATGCACAAAAATTAACAAATTAACCGTACTAAATTATTTAATAACTGATTAAAACAAAGCACTTCGTCTGTTGCATGTGTACTATAAAGTGCATTGGTGCGTAAAAAGGAAAAAAGAGCAAATAGAATGATATTAGTTTAAAAGAATGTGCATTGGTGCGTAAGAAATGTAATGCATAACTGAAAAAAAAAATGTTAGAAAAAGAGAAAAAGGGACAGTAGTTAACGCAATTTTTCTGCCTCAGCTTATTGGGCGGTAATATGTAAAAACCCTCATTTTCTGAGCTAAAAATTGACCTCAGCTTATTAGCCGGTATATACGGTAATTGTGTGCTGCACATGCCCATGCCTGTAATAAAAACGGTTTTTAAACTTAATCATTGCCTTTTCTACCACTGAGTTTTTTAATGTCATGCTTCTAAATTGTTTCTCAATCACTCTCACACTTACTCATTTAACATTTTTTTTGTAATGCCACTTTCTAGTAAAAAGCAAGAAATGAAATTTGTTGAAAAGAATTTGTATCATGTTGCAGTTATATCAAACATGAAATGCATTTCTATGTTTCTAAAAATTACTAAATAAAATGTGGGAAAAAACAAAAAAGGTGTAGATTTTTTAAAATAGTTTTTTATATAGTAAGAATGGTCAAGTCAATCAACAAGCAAGTGCCAACAGACCTGTTTCGTCCTTATTAGGACTCGTCAGGACACTACAGCTTGTTGTTGACCCCAGCTGAAAAAGTTGAAAACTTAAACAGCTGGCACAACTTTCTGTTTGTGGTTTTTACACCTCAAACATCCAATTGTGGACCTGAACACTGGGTAGGTAGTTCAATGAAAACAATGTTCCACCAGCACAACTGCAAAAAACACCACTAAGCCACAAAGGCATACTGGTGGTGGTTCTGATATGCTAACCACATCGAGTTAGCTAACACGGATAGGGGTTAAGACAAGCAAAACCCTGCAGTTCCCATTACAAACATATAGTAAGAATGTTCAAGTCAATCAACAAACAAGTGTCGACAGACCTGTTTCATCCTTGTTAGGACTCATCAGGACGCTACAGCTTGTTGTTGACCCCAGCTGAAAAATTCACTGATTGACTTGACCATTCTTACTATATGTTTGTAATGGGAACTGCAGGGTTTTGCTTGACTTAACTTGTATCCGTGTTAGCTAACTCAATGTGGTTAGCATATCGGAACCACTGCCAGTATGCCTTTGTGGCTTAGCAGTGCTTTTGGCAGTTGCGCTGGTGGAACATTGTTTTCATTGAATAGTTTATTTCTTGATAAAAATATGCATATGCAGTCTCTGGAAAGAAATCAACTTTTTTGATTGTCAGTAGTTTTGGCTTTGTAGCTTGCATTGTGTTTGAGATATGCTACTCAAATGGATTTATTGACCAGTAAAAATTTAAATGCTGGCTATGACCTCAAAATGATGTCCTAGTGGGAAAAAAATAGATGCCATATCAGGAGCCAAAACTTTATTGACTAATACCCTGACTGTAAAGTTGTGAAAAAATGAATACCTTAATAGGCAGGGTCATCAATATTTACCATTATAAACTTTAATAGGCAGGGTCATCAATATTTACCATTATAAACTTTTTATCACGCATTTATTTAATTAAATACAATATTGAAATAAGGGAAAAAATGATATTGCTACCAAGTGTGTAACAGTGATAAGTAACTAATATTTATTCAATATGTCTACCATCAGCATCAATTATAAGCTGTAGTCACTTGGAAAATGATCCACAAAAGTCACAACTTGTATTTTGGGAGATTTTGGCCCATTCCTTGCTGAGGTTAACCTTCAGGGCCTTCAAACTTTGGTGATGGTTTGCCAAAACTTTTGTCTCAAGAATGGACTAGATACAAAAGTCAAGTGGATTTAAATCTGTTGATGAGGAAGAAGGCCATTCCTCCTTGGATATGAAATTATTGATACTTATTTTTGTATATTGATTGATATTTACTTTTGTATTGTCTTAACCCTGTGTTAAGGTGCAAATCTTGTTGAAAAGACTATTGACATTTCTGGAAATGTTGTTTCAACTCAAGGTAATCCCTCAAAAAGTGTCAATTTGGTAATTTTTTTGTTTAAGTTTTAGTCCCTGGGGCACAAAAACTAATAGCTCCTACTAGATTTGATAGCACTGGCACACACATAAGTGAAGCAGCTCTCTGTCTTCAAATAACTAATTGGGCCTCTATCTCACCAATTTGAGACTAAATTTGATAATTTTGGACATTGAAGTGCTGTTGTGTACATTAAACTTTTCATCACTAAAATTGAGATTATGCAGCATGCCTCTCGTTTTACAGGTAGTAACTGTTTCTTCATTAAAACGTCTCCAGATCTTTATGAAGAGCACTGGACATAGTCCCATACAAGACATTTGCTTGTTTAGCAAGACTTTGAAAAGACCTTTTAGAATTCCTCTGTGGATTTTGTCTGGTGGCCTTGACCAATTTTGAGGTCCTGACACTTGGGGAGCAACTTTGCCCTGGTCAATTTTCCACATTTCCAGTTTTTTTTTTGAGTGTCTTTAAACTTTTAGTGCCTTTCATACAAGCATTCTGTTCTCTAAGTTTCTGGAAATACCCCTTGGAAATTTGTCAGGCTGAAACAGTTTTAAAATGAAAATTCTTTTGTTTAAATTTTTATGTATGATTACCAATGGTATTGATGAACCATTAACTCTAAAGGTTTTGTCAATAACATTGGTTATTTTTAAATTTTGTTCAACCAAAAATTTATTTAAATTTATGATTATATATAAAAACCAAAACCAATATGGAGAATCATTAAAACTTACAAATGGTTAATAAAATGGAAAATATTTGAAATAATTGAATTTGTAAAGAATGTGATGGTAAATATTGATCATCTCGTATATAATTAAAGTATATATTATGTTTTTTATTTTTTTATAATTTAGATATCGTAAACTTCATGCAAACTATGAAAGCTTGCAAGCAAATTATAATGATGTTTTGTTTGAAACTGAAAGATTGAAAGCATTTCTTTGTGAAGAAGAAAAGCAAAAAATTGGCTATCTGGTAAGATTTGTGATAATACATTTTATTTTTTAGTTTGCAAAGTTACCACTATATATCTTAGTTGGTACCCTGATCATGAAGCAATATAAATGCTGCATATAAATTATTTTTCTTACACTTGTAAAAAAATATATATAGCAATATTCCTTAAGCACTTATTTTTTGAAAATAAGTTAGTTGATACAGAATATTGTATTGACAGTTTTGTAAAGCTAAAAAATTAAATTTTATTTAAGTTAGTTTGAAACAGAAATGATTATGAAGTTGATAAAAATTTAATTTAAGATATTCATTTATTTAAACTTGGAATGAGATGGTTTGATTAAAAAATAATACAATACTGGGTGATTACCATTGACCTGAAGCATCACTTTTGAACTGTTAAATATCAAAAATT
This sequence comes from Diplosoma virens, assembly GCA_963680785.1. Taxonomy (NCBI): domain Eukaryota; kingdom Metazoa; phylum Chordata; class Ascidiacea; order Aplousobranchia; family Didemnidae; genus Diplosoma; species Diplosoma virens. The sequence continues at coordinate 39,357,366 of OY796882.1, read as the reverse complement.
TTAAAAAGATTGCAAGAAAAATATTGCACATATTTGCACTTTAAATTAAAAAAAATATTTTGCCATAAGAATCGGTTTTTAAGAAGGTGGAAATGCCACATACATGTATTCTGTTAAAAATATTTCACACAGATATTATGCTACTTTGTATAAAGTATATGTTACTTTCAGAAAAACTTTTCAGTTGCTAGGAAAATTTTTTTCAGTCAGGCCATTATCTCCTCATCAACTGATTCCAGACCAAGCACCCCACTTGGATGATGAAAGATGGGACAGGATGTTATGATGTGGTCAACAGTTTGCTTCTTTGTACCACACTCACATGCTGCTGTGGGAGCCATACTCATCTGTGCACTGTGGAATAAAATAATACTAATGCCACTGCAGAGATGGTTAAGCCTGACCCTGGATGGTCTGGGTAGGCTCATTTCTAATAGTTTGGGGTTGATGTCGTGCATAAAAGTATGGTATTGCTTTGCATTCTGTATTCCATTTGGTTTCTGCCCAACATGCCACACTAGTGTTCAACTTAGAAAAGTCTTTCTAAAATTCCAGTGCAGCAAGCACAAATGGGTATCTTGATTTGAGCTTCTGGTGCCTCTATGCAGGGTTGACAAGAACCTTTTGAGAAGTTTGTGTTTGGGCTAGAGATTTTAGATATCTGGATGTTCAACTCTGTTTTGGATCCAGTTTTTGGTTTAAATTAAAAAGGTTAAATTTTCAAATCAAAACTGTAGTAAAATTTTATGTTATTAAATAAAAAAGTCCATACAGTAATTTTTGATAAATAAAGACAAAATTCTTTAAAAAACTAGGAATTTTTTCTATTTAATAGTTATTGTCAATATTTGTTCAAAAAATTAGTGAAAAAATTTACTTGGCACTTACCTAAATTACTAAATTAAAATTATATACTTGGAGCAGTTTGATTAGAACAAAAAAAAACCTAATGATGAAAATTTATCAAGCTATAAAAAATAATGAAATTAAATGATTTTTAGTGACTTTATTACCTAGTCTAATATTTTTTCAATAAACCAGATACTTTTAAAATTAAATTGTTGTAATCAAAAATTAAGTATAAAAGTATAAAGTTTTTTAGTATGAAAAATTTATCAATATAAGTTGTTTGAGCAGTTAGCATAATAATAAGCAATGAGTAAATTAATAAAAAATATAAAATCTACACTTTCAGCATTTCAATCAAAACAAAAAAAAACTTTATAAATAATAATTTTTATTAAGTTTAAATTGACTGGGTTGGTTACACAAAAAGTTAATTATTTTTTAAATTAAAGTATGACTGCTAAAAAATAATTTTTTCAAAAGTTATTGTATATATTTAATTAATAGATCAAGAGTGAAAAAGTTTTTTAGATATAAAATGACATACTGAGAAAATTGGTAACTCTACTAATTTTTTAATTAGTCAGTTATTTTTAAAAGTTAAAGTGTATTGTTAACCATTTATTTCTTCAAAAGTGGTGTATTTTATTGATAAAAGATTAATATTGTGAAATATTTATAATTGTTTTATCAATTTTTTGTGTAATTACTCATATTATCCATGGTACACTGTTGGGTGTAATATGGTATTGAACAATTTAGGTTTTTTTTTGTATTTTATACAGAATGTGTGTAAGTAAATGAAATTTTTGCTTTTACCTTATCTGTTTTTTTTTTAATTTTTTTAAATTGCAAATTAAAATCCATGGTTTAAAAAAAAATTAAAAAAACTAAGTTTAAAGTCTGCATTACAAAATTCTGTCTAAAGTTAAGTGTTATTAAATTTATTGTATTTTTGAGTTTAGGTAACTAAATTTTATTGGATTTTGAGTAGTACACTAAGTTCTTAATAATGGTAAACACTTGCTGTATGCAAGCTTGCAATTCTGGCTATAAATCCAACAAGAATTGAAAAAAGTTGCAATAGTTTAGTTTTTCTGTAATTCCAAGCTTTGTTATGGTTTAGAGCTATCCCATGGCAAAACTAGAAAGTATTCAAGTTTTGTAGAGTTTGTGCAAAGCACTTTCATGAAAGTGATTTCAAAACTGCTTCAACTAATATTTGTGGTACTTGGCATAAATCTACAAAGGCACTAAAACTGCAGAGTGCATCTTAAACCTAATGCTATTCCAAAAAATTTTTTTTCTGTGCCACAATAGCTTTCATCATCTTTACCAACAATGCATGTAACCACCTCTACCAGTTCCTCTTTCCAGATATGAAAAAGATAACATCCTTCTACATAAGCAAAATAGTGATTTTCTCATACAAGACTCTTTTTCTGACTTTTCATCTTTTATTAGCAAAATGAAAAATGCAGTTCTTCCCTTTAGATATACTGTTACAAGTGTTTATTTACCTTTTTCTGTCCAATTCTATTTTGTTTAAAATGATGAGAATTATAAAAGAGATTTAGAACTTACAGCGTTTACACTAATTTTGCAGTATGTCTAAAAAAGAATTTGCAGTATGTGTACTAATTTAAAGTGAGCTGCAAATCAAAACTTTTGTTTTTTTCAACTTGATACCAAAAGATCAATTTATGCATTTGCTTTCATGTGGTTTTTTTGTAGACAGTAACTAAAGCATCTAATGTTTTTGCTTGATGTAAAACTGTAGCAGACATGTCTAATTTTGTTTTAAACAATCAAAAATCAGCACTAAAATTAGCTATATTGCAAAAAAGTTACTTTTCTGATGAAGCAGTTGTAGCAAATTTATCACAGTCTAGTATGTCTTTAATTTCTTGGCTGATAGTGCCAAATAAATGGTAGCAATTATTTCAAGTTCTCAAAACAACTGATGCAATCAGAAAAAATTCATGTTTTATCTTTAATGCTGCGGCATGCTCTTTTATCTAGTTTTTGTTTTAAAGAATTTGATGTTCATCCTTTATTAGAAACAAGTGTTGATACTGAACCTAAAGAAAGTGATGTGTTTTGGCTTAATGATGTATTCACTGATGTTTTTTTGGATGATATATCATGTGCTGATGCTAATGTAACATACTATATAAGTGGCTATGTTGGCAGAAGCATATTTGGTTGCTGCAAATGCTCTTTATGCAAAGAGTTGCTCATTGCAGGTGATAATTACTCTTCAATTTACAACTACTTTAGAGATAAATGCAAGCAGTTGTTTGAAAATGTAAATCGCATGGGCCTGTTACAACCATTCCAATTTACTTACACTGTGACAGTGCTAGCAGTGCAACATTATATGGTCATTCAAGCCACTGGAGAACTGACAAAAACCAAGTTCTTATTCATGAGCAACCCACAATTTGTTTTTCTTAATGCATAAACATTGTTGCATCAAAGGAAACTCTCAATGACCTATTGTTTCAGCAATGTTGTGTTGTTCACTTAAATTTTAAAGAAGTGTTTAAATCTACTTTTACATGTAATTGTTTTGCAAAAAATGAACTTAAAAGGATAATCGCATCTAAAGTTTAATTGCCAGAAATATCAGCTAAAAAATTGTGAAAATTAACTTTAAGAAGCTCCCAGTTTTAATTCTTGTAAAATAAGTTTGTATTTTGTTATTTTGATAGTATTGTTTTTTTAATGCATTTTAATCTTAACCTTTAACATCAGCTGTCACAACAACTCCTAAAATACAGATCTTTTTAGGGATGCTGTGCTAGATGGAATAGAATAGAATAGGCACAATTGCATCTTATTATAGCGCCTTTTTTTTATATTGCAATTCAGTATCCCAATAAATGAACTAAAATAGGTTTGAACTCTTTCTAAGTTGCTTTCATTTTGAAACAATCATGAAACAGAGGAGAGAAACAGATTGGCAAAAATTCTGGTAAGTCTTTTTGTTGCAAAATATAAATCTGCATATACTCAAGGAATGGACATTGTCATAGACAAAACTTTAATTCAATAGAGATGTCATCGAAAATGTGATAATATACAGTAGTCTCATAAGGTCTACAAATATGGGCTCAAATTATTCAAACAATGTTGTATCCAAACATATACATGCACCATGGAAATAGATTTTGGCAGATCAGCAACAGAAGTAAAAGAGGTAGGAACAGCAAAAAAATTTTGAATAACTGATGCAAGACTTTCTTTATGAAGGTCAAGCATTGTATAGTGACAATTTTTATGCAAGTTATGAACTGGCTACATACTTGCTTGAAATAGAGACACATGTAGTTGGCACTTTGAGGGCCAGAGAAAAGAATATGCCAAAGGAGGTACTAGAACCAAAGCTTAAGAAAGGTGATGTAATTGCATGGGAAGATGAGAAACTGGTAATTATATTCAAGTGGAAAGATGTTAGACATGTTAGATTGTTGTCAACAATGCATGCATCATATTTAGTAAACATTGAATGACAATAACTCAGACAGCAATAAATTGGACAAAAGCCAGAGAAACAACAAGAAGCAGGTGTATTAAATAATACAGACGAAATTGGTTAATCGCATATTCAATTTGCCAGGCATATTTATGCGATTATCTGATATATGTGTTTAACTGATTTGTGTAATTACCCTTCAACCACATTGTAGATTACCAATTTGGTTTGCAATGTTTTTGTGCGACTAAGACATTGTACAAACACTGGCAAGAAAATACAAAATTTTAATGTTTGTTTATACTCAACTTTATATACTCAAATCTTCAATTCAACTCAATTTTGTTTTCCCAATTTTCTACCAAAAAAAAAAAAAAAAAAAAAAAAAGGCCTTCGCCTTCATTTCTTCTCCAATTTCGCTATTTTTCTCCCGAAATCATGGTGATCTCTAAAAAAAAAAAAAAAAGGTCTTCATTTTGATTTCGTCTCCGATTTTGCTATATTTTTTCTGAAATCATAGTGATCTCTAAAAAAAAAGTCTTCACTTTGATTTTCTCTCGGATTTTGCTATTTTTCTCCTGAATTTATAGTGATCTCTAAAAAAAAAAGTCTTCACTTCAATTTTGTCTCTGATTTTGCTTTTTTTACTCCCGAAATCATAGTGATCTCTAAAAAAAAAAGTCTTCATTTCGATTTTGTTATATTTCTGCCAAAATCATGGTGATCTCCAAAAAAAAAAAAGTTCACCTTGACTCGAACTTGTATTTCCCACTTTTCATCCCAACTTCAACGTCATATTAATCCCAACAAAAAATTGCTGTTTCATAGACAGTCTTTTGTTTTTGGTTTTTTAAAGGGGATAATTTTATTGTAAAGGGGGATGACATGCCGTCCAAACATCCCCCCTAGTTGCACCCCTGTTTCATGACACACCTTGGAGATTATCGCACTTTTTTGTTTTACTTCTTTTGTTTTGTATTTTGCCGCAATTGCACTTCTTTTGTGTTGTATTTCGCAGCAAATAGCAGCCACCGTGGCAGATTAAGTTACCGCTGTTTACTTTTTCGATCCCATTGTAGATTGCATTGTTGTTTTGCAAATGTTTTCCCCCTGGAAAATAATGCAATTAAGTAAATGAAGATAGTAACTGTGACGAAAATCTTATGCAATAATCCAATTTATTCTTTTAAGCGGTATGCGATTAACTGATGTTTTTACTTAATAAGAGATAGGATTTGGTTTGGGATTTCAGATTTGTATGCGATAAAACGATATATGTGTTTAAGCAGTATGCAATTAACTGATTTCGTCTGTATTATCTAATGAATCAGGACAACAGAAAATAAATATGTACAGAAAAGCCACCCAACTACACATTCTGTTCCTGGTTGATCAATGGCAGAGATTCAAACTACAAGATCTGCTTTTAGATGTCACATAAATAAGAAGCCTCAGGCAATGCAGATTACAATAAAGAAAATATTCCCTAATTGACTGCTTATGTTATCACACTTTGTAGAGTAATGAATGGTAATGGGGTAAAAATGCTGGTATGATCAGATGCTGGCAGTGATGTCATTACATCACTGCCAGCATCTGATTCAGGCAGTGCAGCAGTCTGGGGTAGTAACAAGATAAACCCTCGCCCCAGTCCTGTTTGTGTCTGACCTGGAGTGGATGCCCTTCAAATGATGACCACAACGAAGAGGGATAAAGTGCTATAGGAAATTAGGAATACAGTTGCTTTTAAAGCTCACTGCAGTAAATGTGCAAGTGATATTTTCAGAAGCTATAAAGACAAAATTGTTATACAAAAGAAGTTAGGAAGCCAATTACTCTGGAACTGTTGAGAGTCGATAACACTGCTATTCAAAAGAGAAGCAACAAATCTGTGTTCATAAACTTATAAAAAATAAGCAAAATAGATCATTTGTTAAACATGTAAAACTTGTTATGATAAAGCTGTTGCTGTTTATTGATGAGCTACTCTCAAAAAGAAAAATAATAAGCCCAAATATTTTTGTCCTAGCTGCACAAATGCCCCAGTGATGTGTGTTGCCTGTTTTATTGAGTAACATAAATAAGATACAAATAAACTTTATGGTATCAATTTGTTTTCACAATTTGTTTTAGTTTATTTGTTTTCATGACAAGTATACCTACTGTTTTAGTATATTTTGTTTGGCATGCTTTATTTAATATTTGTATGTGATTATAGTATAGGCCTATCTTGGTTTACATATTAATTTCTATTATTTTTTATGTGCATCAAGCTCCATTTGTGTTACTAAATGCAATATGTACCTAGTTGTTTTAATAATGCTCTGTAAAGATAAATAATGATCTTCTTAAGTACACAGACATTAAAAGTTGTAGAAAACTATACAGAATGGAATCACATATTGGGAACAGGTAATAGGAATAAAAAATAGGTATAACCAATATTTGGTGATGTGGCCTGAAATGAAATGACTGCTTATCTATACTGTATATTAGTGACATGGCAGTGAACATGTTATTGTGTATTTAAATTTGTGTCTTATGTATAATATGCAAGGTGATTATAAGTTAACTTAACTATTGTTTTCTTTGATAAATAGGAATGAAATAAAATTAGTCATAAAATGACCTTCAAGTTATTGTTTTCTTGAATAAGCAAATAAATTAAAACCAAAAATGTTTTAATTAAACATAAAAATATTTGTTTCTATTTTACTGCTCAGCTTAACTAAAAAAGTTTTCATCATCAAAAAAATACTTAATTTAAATTAAAAATTAATTTTGTATTATTTTATTGGTTCTTTTTAGATTAGAATAGAAAAAATTAACCTTATGTATGTAAAGTAAAAAATATACAAAAATATCAAAAAAAAGGAAGACACTTTAAGTTCTTCAGAAGTAAACAATGTAGTGATATACAAGGTGGTAAAAAAGTAGGTAGACAATATACATATGATAACATTTATTTTGAAATTACATATACATACAATTATATTTACTAACATGATTATTACATTGACAATTAAATTTTATGGTAAACAATAATACAATGCATTCAGAAAGGCACTGTGCACTTGTTATTAACTAAATACAGATACTTTAGTTAAATAAAATGAGCATTATTTAAGTTGTAGATATCTAGGTTGATGAATGAAATTATCACATCAATTAAGAAGTTTTGATTTTGATAAATTTTATAGTTAGTTTGAATTTGAATCAGACCCTACATTTAATACCAGTGCATTGAAATATTAGGTGCATAGTGACTTTTTGAATGCACTGTACCAAAGCCCTTAAATTTTATCAACGCAGGTCTTGAATTGTTTTCCATCTGATACACGAACTTATTTTACATACTGTTAACCTACTTTTGGACCACCCTGTATCAATGTGTTTTGCATTTACAAACTTCATAATTTGCACCAGGCAGTTGGAAATTTAATGTTTATCTTATTTTATAGAAGTTTTTCATTTATATTTTTTATTATTAGCCAAAGCATGTTGGAATGGATGATGCTTCAAAATGCACAATTGCTCAATTGAAAGAAAATGTGAATGTTTTAGAACAAGAAAATTCTATTTTAAAAGAAGCAAATGAACAATTGACAAACAGGTTTAAGTTGTTACAATTATTCTCTTTAAAAATTAGTTTTTAATTGTATGAAAATTTTCTTGTTGATGGCTAAAGGCCTATTTGTCATATGCTCTGTGATGATGTTCATAAAAACATGAAAAAAATGTATGTCAAAAGGTGAATAAACATTTTTTTTACTAAACAATCTATAGCCAGCTCATATGTAATTTTACCATACCCCTTCTAACAATGTGGAAATTCTTAGTGGCATTGGCTGTAATAAAAATCTTGCAAATGATTGAATACAAATAAATTTTACATTTGTCGGAATTATAATCAAAAATAAAGTGTCAAATTCTTGTTTACCAAGTTCTTGCTATTAAATTCTCACTACTCAATATGGTATAGTCTGTAGCATTGCTTACTTCTCTCCTTTTACTTTTGCAAATCAACATTTTCAAGCATTGTTTTTTTAAAAAACGCATGGAATAGATTGATGAGTTTGAAGTCAGAATTTGTGATGTTAAATTTTAAAAACCAAATCGGGTTTGGCATTAATTATTAAAAAAATCACCTTACAATCTGATATAAATTTTTAAGTGTTGTATATTGAAATGTTCTATAGGTTGAAATTTTAACTTCTGCTATAGTAGTTTTAAGTGGTTTAATTCATTTTAGTTTTGAAATTTCACGTTGTGGGTAACAGAGATTTACTCAAAACTGAAAGTGGGTAATGAAAAGAAGAAGGTTAAGAACCACTGGTCTAGACAGTGCTCAATAGTTGAAATTGATGTGGCATCTTGTTCATTAACATCATATTCATCAAACTGTGGTGATTTGTTAAATAGTACTATTTTCTGCTGCTAGACTTGTGTGCTGTGTTTTTTGTTTTCATTTTCGTATTAGTTCTTAACTAGTGGTTTGTTAAGAGTTATTTGAAAGTGCAGGCTTCAAGAATTCTGATAAAAAATGTTGCTGAATATTTTATTCTAGAGAAAGGAAATAAATATTTTTAGCTGCTTGCCTTTGTTTTTAATTGGGTACTCAGTTACTGCACATTTAAATTTGTTGCTTGTCTGTATATATTATTTGTTATTAATATTTTGATTATTAATTTTAGCAAATATGCAATAATATGTCTTCAAGAAATACCAGGAAAAGTTCATGTGAAGAATCGTTTTTAAAACTAGGTTTTATCGAATTTTACTTTATTTTAGTGCAGGTGAGCTGGATTGATCTATCAAGCATTTTTACAACATGCAGCAATTCCTTCTTAATGTTAGTAGCCCACTAATTGAGAAATTTCTTGAAATCACAATATCTTTTTAACTAAATCAATTTAAGCCCAGAAACTCAAAATGTTTTGTCAGTTGTAGCAATAGGTTGTTTTAAGAAGTGCTTTATCTTAAATTTTTTATTTCTTTTTCATAGCTATACATACTCAGCATTTTTGCTGCTTGTTTCAACATTTTTTGTGCATCTTTCAGTAAAAATTTTGTCAAACTTATTCTCTTCCGAACACTTACTGAGTAACCACTTATAGTATATTAAATTATGTTTTTCACGATTGACCTAAAACAAGTTTAAAGAAGGATTTTTTCTGGTGGGTTTATTGTAGTGTCCATAAATAAAATATTTTAAAATAGTTTTAAATAAATTCTAAAATAATAATTTTGAATATTACTTGGCTGAAATTTTTTATTTTTGTAACAAAAGTTATTACAATCTCCAGAAAAAAGTGAAGTGACCCAACTAGAAGTTGCAACCCCCAGTTGAAAACCGCTGGTTGCTTTCTGATGATTTCAAAGTTACACATAATAAAGAAGCTCATAAAAAATTAATGGTGGAAAATAAAATTTTATTTTTAAAAGATCAGAGGAAAGGAAGACAAATATTATGTAGGTGGTGTGAATATTAGGTAGCAAGGTTGAGAGAAAAATGATGATACTGGCATTGGATGTAGCAAGTATTGTTTTTGGATAGTAAGATTAGCTGATATAAAGCAAAATTTTTTCACTAAATTGCATCTGCCAATCAGGCTTTTAAGCTTTTCTTTTATCTTTTGTTTACTCACTATTGGAAGACTATTTTTTCTTCCAAGGCAATAACATAACATCCTTAAAACCACTTTTTTAAAACTCAATACTCTGAGGTTTTTTTTAAAAGTTATGGTTTATGTCAGCAAATTTTTTTAGATATGAGTAGTGATTTATTACAGAAAAAACTAATTAGTGAGAGACCAAAAGCTACAATTCTTACTGAGTTACCACAAAGAGCAATGGCTCTTAATGACTCAATATCCCTTAGCTATATTTGCATCAATCTGAATACCTCTCAACAATAAAGTTTTTTAATAAAAATTTTTTGTTTGTTACTCATAATAAGTGAAGACCAAAAAAGGTCTTTATTTGTAACTCATCATGATATAAACTAATACCTTCTAAAAAAAAAAGTTAATCTTGTAAGGGTTGCATGAAACTGGAAACAATCCAGCCACAAGTCGGCTAGACTGGATTTATTATATTAAAATTTTAGGTAAATATAGTTTTTTGTTGCTGTTGCATGAATTTACTGATATCAGATCTCAGAAATATTCTGCAAAACCTTTGTGGTTTCAGATAATTATGCTGTGCAAGCTATTGGTCTGAATTAAGTTTTATAAATAATAAGTTTATTTTCCAGAATTTGTTTTTTATAAGCTTGTTTATTATGTTTATACATAACTTTAGGATCATCAAAAACGGCAGATTTACATAAACACATATTAAACATCTATTTTTTGAAATTTTAATTACCCCTCTGTCTCAATACCCTTTTTTCTGCTAAAATGCATCTGCCCATCAGACCTTTAACTTTTGTCTGCATCTTTTATTTACTCAAAATATGGAGACCACTTTTTTCAACAAGTCAAATAGCATCTTTAAAACAAGTCTTTTAAATACTTAAAACCTGGGGGCTTTTTTAAAAGCAGTTTGTGTCAGCTAGTTGTTTTTTCAATAAAAGTAGTAATTTATTCAATTAGAATTTTAGAGAAACATATTGCCTTGTAGTTGGTGCATAGATTTGCAAATATTAGCTGTCAGAAACATTGTGTTAAAATTTTTTCTAGTCCCAAATGATAATGCTGTGTAAGCTGTGGGTCTAAATTAAACACTGGATGAAAAAAAGTAATTATTATTTTATCAGATATTTTACAAAAATAAACACTAAAAATTTGTGCATAACTCAACTAGTCAGTCTATTATAATATAAACAAAAATTATCCAAAAATTTATTTTATCCAAATAACTTATATTTTTTGTTTCAGATATAGCTATCACATGTATCAAGTGGTTTTAGGCAGTTGACCTTTCCACACATTTTGATACTAATTTTATTGGTTTACAATAAGTGTTTTCAAGATACACAAAATATGTTTAAAATGCCAAAATTGGAATTCAACCTTCAAGTGCCACATTTTTATTATGTCACAATGAGCTACAATTTTTGGTGTCAAGTTTTTACTCAATAGCCTGCTTTTTACAATCCCAGGCATTTTAAATTTCAAAAGTGTTGATAACATGAAACATACTAATACATATATTTATTAATTTAGGTTAAAACACTACATTAAAATTTTTTTAAAAATTACAACAGTTTGTTTCTTGAAAAAAAAGAGAAAAAAAGAACATAAAAAAACTGCTCATCAGGCAATTATTTGAAGTTTCAGTAAACAGTTTCTATAATTGATAGACAAAGATCCACAAAATTCTTAATAGAAACATCATAAAAATTAGCTATAGCTGCATGCCTAACATGAAAGCAATTATAACTGGCCATAACAAGAAACTATTAAAAAAGTAAATCTTTTAGCAATCAAAGCCATGCAACTTCAAAAATAAAGACATCTGCCCAACAAAAGGATTTTGCCAAAAGTAATCAACCATCTATCAAGCAGACATATCCCATAGAAAATTCTACATAGATTGCAGTGAAACAGGATTTAAATCTTGATATTATAACCACATGAAATCATTAAAAAACATAAACAAAATATATAGCACAGATCTTTCCAAAACATTATGAAAATCCAAAGATTTAGGTCTCAATCCTATAATTTACTACACAATGATCAATCAAGTTACCCCTTACAAACCAAGACAAAAATGCTGCAACCTATGCTTAGCTGAAAATTATAAATATTACTAGCAAATCAACCAACAACACTCAACAAACGATTAGAACTTACTGGAAAATTTTGCCACAAAAATAAATTAAAATTAAATAGATTACCTACTTAGTTTTGTATGCTTAACCCTTTAAGGGACAATAGTACATATGTGTACCGTGATTGTGATTGTAACGTAACCCTCAATATGCTTAATGATGCTCATTTATTAAAAAACAAAATTAGCAAATTACTTCAGTTATACTTATTTAATGTGACGGCTGCCCTTGTTTTTTGGCAATGAGCTGTTCAATGTCTGGTGAAGTAGTAGATAATGTGCAATGAATGTCAGATTCAATGTCAAGTCGGTTTTGTGCTTTAGATTTAATATTAAGCAATGCAGAGAAGCCACACTTGCATAGGCAAGTTGAAGAAAACGGAACCAGAATATTTAGAGCATGAATACTTAGCCATGGATAGCAACGTTGCATTTTAACCTAAAACTCTCTAGGTTGCAAGTGTTAAATTAATTTTTTGCAAAAGAATTGTTTGTTAATTCTATAAATTCTTATTAAATTGCTTCAGGAACATCTTCCACTTTACAGGACATAGAAAAGGATTTCTAGCTACTTTTATCAAAATGCTAGAAGTATTTATCTTGGAAAAATATCATTCAAACTTGTTTTGTAGGTGACTGATGATGTCTTCCTTCAAATTTTGTTCAAAATTGAACTCTAGTTATATCAATCAAGCAGTGAAATGATGCAAAATTATCATTATTTGCTTGTTGGCTCCAAAGCTTGAACTTTGCTACAAATGCATTGATGGCATCATTATGCACAATTATATTACTTTCTGGACCGTGCAGTTTCTTGTTTAGTTGATTTAATGTTTCGAATATGTCAGCAAGATAAGCAAAGTATGTAGAAAAATTATCACCACCAAATGCTAACAATAGATCATTTTTTGTTTTGCAACCAAAAACAACTTGACTTCTTTTAGTTTGAAAATATGAGAGAGCATGTTCCCTTTTGAGAGCCAACAAACTTGAGTGTGATACAAAAGTGCAGTATGATTGGCATCCATATCTTTGTAAAGCTTGCTGAAGAGTCGAGTGTTGAACACTGAACTTTTCACATAATTAATGACTTTAATCACAACAGACAAATGCTTGTGAAGTCTCTTTGGAATGGTTTTGGGAATGAGCACCTCATTGTGAATCATGCAATGTATTCCTTGAATTGCTTTACCAGGGAAACCAATCCAGAGTTTGCACCAATCATGGCTGGTGTACCATCAGTGCAAATCCCAACAAGCTTACTCCAACTCAATTCGGTTTTTTCAAAAAAATCAATCAACACTTGAAAAACATTTGCTGCCTTTGATGTTGTTTCCAAAGGTTGGCAGTAGAGAAATTTTTCATTAATCCTTTCATCTGCAACATATCTGATATACACAAGTAGCTGTGAGAGATTGGAAACATCGATAGTTTTATCCAGCTGAAGAGCAAAAACAGGATGGGAATTAATCTTCAATATCACCTTGCTCTTAATATTCAGATATTTCATGGATTTGCGATTTTATTGTGTCATTGGACAGTGAGATTCATTTCATTGTTTGAGATGCTTTTTCTCCAAGCATCAATTTACACTTTCCAATTTGCAAGGTTTCAGAAGGGTTTCACCAATTGTACATGCTTTTTTTAGCTTCAATGGCAAATGATGCATGTACAGCAGCATTATTAGTCAGCCAAAACATTCCATATCTGTCCAGCTTTTGTCTTTTCAGACTGGACAGTTTTAACTCAAAAAAGGACTAGTTTTTGCTTATCATACTTGGATGAGCATTTGCTAGGTATTGTTTTAGCAGAGCAAATTTTATAGTACTACCTTTGAAAATGTTTTCATGCACAGGACACAGTGATGAATTTGTAGATTATCCTAAATAAGATATCTAAATCCAAAATCCAAATAATTGTCTTAATACTTTCTCTTCTTTTGTGACATGCTGTATTTATGACTAAATTTATGACAAAATCCAAATAATAGGCTATCTTCAGATTCACATTAGCAGTTACTTTAAACCAGGAAGGATACTGTTATGTTCTTATTTCGTTAAAGAAGAAGTCTTATTGTATTTAATACAGTATAAACAGCAGTAATTCAAACACTCACAGAAGTCTTTGAGAGCATGTTAACAATTAATTTGCCTTTCACTGATCACTGTCTGACTACACTCATTAATATTTTGATCAAATTATATTCCAATTATTAGCATGTTAGGGTATCTAGTACGTTATCGTCATGTAATAAAGATCATTGTTATCTTGCATCACATGAATGTACACTGAAGTGTTGCCATTATCTTTATTATGTACATTAAAGCAGTACATCACAGATACTAGGCTACCAATACCTGCAGCTGCCTCGACTTTTCTGTCCTGTCAACTTCTTTAGGCTGAAACCATGCCTGAAACTAAGGCTATCTGTTGCCACTATCAAATTTAAAACTATAGGTAGCTCATTTACCCCCCAAACAAAGAAATTTACCCCAGGTTAAGAAATGCTGCTCTATCATTTATAAAGCCACCATAAAATCTGGTGACGTTGCAAAGCACTATTAAGGTTATTGTGAAACCGAATTAAAAACCCGTTTCTACAACCATAATCAAAGCTTCAAGTTTTGACAGAAATGCAACACAATTGAACTAACTGTGGAAAGCTTTCTGGCAGCTCAAAGACACAGGACAAAAACTCTGTATTGAATGGAGTATTGTGACCTGCACCACCCCTTACCACCCAGGAGCTGTGAAATGCTGGCTGGCATACAAACAAATTTAAATTAAGAAATTTTTCCCAGTTTTTGGTAGCTTGAAACTTTTGGCAATTTTTTATTTTTTGTATACTAGATGTGTTTGAAAAGTAACAAGACTGGTGTTATAAAAACTTTATTGAAAAATACTGAAATATATCTAAGTCCAATTTCTTCAAAGTAATCCCCTTCCACTTGAAAACACTTGTGCATTTGCTTTTTCCAGGATTCAAAATATTCTTGGAAGCATTTTTTAGGTTCTTTTTAAGCACTGTCGTTGCAGCCATTTTGATGGAATCAATGTCAAAAAAATGGGTTCCCTTCAGAACAGATTTGATTTTAGGGAAGAGAAAAAGTCACATGAGGAAAGGTTGGGGGAATATGAAGGGGTGTTCCAAAGTTGCAATGTTTCTTTCTGTGAGAAACTCATGAATACTCAGGGCTGTGTGAGCAGGAGCATTATCATGATGGAGTGCCCATGAGTGGGCTTCCCAAAGCCTCTGCCTCTTCATGGACTGATCTTACAAGGCACCAAAGATCTCTTTTCATTTCGAATTCCTACCCCAAGGCCAAACAGTGAATCAAACTGTCAAGCAAGAGATTCTTCAGCATCTTGTAAGATTAGTGCATGACAAGAGGCAGAGGCTTTGGGAAGCCCACTCATGGGCACTCCATCATGATAACGCTCCTGCTCACACAGCCCTGAGTATTCGTTAGTTTCTCACAGAAAGAAACATTGCAACTTGGAACACCCCTCCATATTTCCCCAACCTGGCCTTGTGTGACTTTTTTCTCTTCCCTAAGATCAAATCTGTTCTGAAGGGATTTTAATAAATTTTAAGTTGAATAAAGTATTTATTTTGTTTGTTAAGCAATGATTATTTTTTAGTGCTTTTGACAATGTGAAAGAAAAACAATGGAATCAACTTGAAAAGGATTTACGCTTGCAAATTGCCCAATTAGAAGCTGCTATTAAAACAGATATGTCTGATAAAACTGAATTTTTAAATCAAATACAATTTGAAAAAGGTTTGTTCATACATTCCAGCAGTTTTTTAAATTTTAAGTTATTCTAATTTTTTAGTTTATGTTGTGTTTAATTTTGGTACCATTTAAAAACTGTTATGCATTGTTATTGCTGTTGCCACTCCAAGGATATCTTGAAGTACCTATCTCTTAATCCCTCAAAGAAGTCAATCTAGATTCTTACTCTTGGATTGCCTCTGCTGCTGTTTAAAGACTTTTTCAACAGACTAGTGGTGTTGTGTTCTGTACTTGGTTACTTGTGTTGTGTTGTGTACTTGGCTAAAGTTAAAGAAGTGATTAGCGTCATGTGTATGTGATAAGCATAATGAGCATTGTGGCATGTTAGTTTCAAGGTTCTCTGTATGTAGGTAACTTTGGAAGAGTGGTGATTTGTTGGCTCTGAGCTGTGCCACTTATGTATGCATATGATGTGGTAATGTTTGATTTGATGAACAAATGTCATAAGGTGTAGTGTTAATAACTTGTTTTTTCTAGAACTGTGGTATGATGAGGTGATGGTAGCGTGAATGTGTTTGAGGTTTTATCTGCATTCTTCAAGTGTTATGTTTAGTTTTGAGATGTTGATGTTAGTGTGCTTTAGTGTGCTTGCAGTTTCTTGATGTTGGTGTTTGATATGATAGATGTTTATATATTTCAAAATGGACTGAGTGATGGCTTTGAATGTGGAGATGATTAATTCATTTTGTTTACCCCATTCGGTAGAAGCAAGTGCTTTCAGAATGTCAAGCATTTGTTTTGCTTTAGTGATGGTGATGTTTATGTGTTGTAAAAATATCAGTTTTGGATCTAAAGTGATTTCTAAAATTTTTGGGTGTTTTGTTGTTGTTGGTAATGTTTGATTGTTTAATTTAAGTGATAGAGTTGTGCTATATTTAACTGGGTCTGATGTAAAAAGTGTGGTGTTAGTTTTGTCTGTGTTAATATGAAGGTTATTAGTGCTGGCTCATTCATATATTTTGTGAAGATATAGTTGAATGAGTTGTTGGACCTTAGGGTGTTTGATGTGATATGCAGTGATTGTTATGTTATCACCATATGTTGTAATTTGTACATCTTTTGGGTGAAGTGGAATGTCAGATGTGTAAGTATTAGGTAATGTTGGAGACAGAACTCTACCTTGTGGTATTTTGATGTTAATTCATTTGAGTTTTGAGAGTGTGCTTTTGTATTGAGTGTATGCTTGTCATCCTTTTATGTAGTTTACTATGAACTTTTGGTAATCCTTCAGTTAAACGACGTAAAATTTACTTCAGTTTCTAAACGGCGTAAAATAAAAAAGACTAAGATATTTAAATAACACCAGCATTTATTGTAAGAAAAGACAGTTCAAAAAGTGTGTTGGCGTGTCAGACTACAAATAAAAGCAGAAAATGCTGCACTGTTCTTATGTCGTTCACGCCATACAAATTCATGAAGGTGCGACGTGAACAACGTCTCGGATGTCCCAAACTGTCTACGCAGTTTACGCTTAACGCACATCCAAAGGTTTTCAACGTTCTGGCTGTGGATGGCGTCATCATTAGGATCCACAAAATGCTCATGATGGACGATGACATCATGTCTGTAAATTCCATGGTTGATGTTTTCGATTTGAGCGTAAGCTGCCCAACCATCGAAAATAATATGGGTTCCAGGCAGAATATACTGCACAATTGCCTCTTTCAAAGTCACTGCTCGATGATCCGGCACCTCCACTAAGAAACACTTTCCCGAACCACGCTTGATACCACCAAAAACCCAGTGACCAGGGTGCCACTGACCTCGGTGATATTTGCGATGAAAAAACTTTGTCTCATCGATTTCCACCACGACTGACATACCATCTTCGTTCATACCGCCTATTTAAAGCGTTTTTAACTTTAAATATTTTTTGCCGCTTAACTGAAGCAAAATATTTTCTGAAGATTTTACACCGTTTAACTGAAGCATTACCGTATGTTCACTGTATCTAATGCCTTGCTCATGTCCAAAGCTACAGCTACAGTGCATTGTGGAGGCCTTGGATTGTTGAAACCTTTATTGATTTGGTGACAGATGTGGTGCAAAGCAGTGTGTGTGTGTGTTGAGTGTTTATGTTTGAATCCATGTTCATGAGAAATGATTGAAATGTTTTCTGTTATCTAATGTGGACAGTGGTAATAGCATTTTCTCTAGTGTTTTGGCAATAGGTGATAAAAGTGATATGGGTCAGTAGTTTGTACCAATGTTGTGGTCTTTGTTTGGTTT
The DNA here is from genome assembly GCA_963680785.1 of Diplosoma virens. Classification (NCBI taxonomy): domain Eukaryota; kingdom Metazoa; phylum Chordata; class Ascidiacea; order Aplousobranchia; family Didemnidae; genus Diplosoma; species Diplosoma virens. Next base: position 39,339,237 of record OY796882.1, on the reverse strand, counting down.
TGGAATGGGAATGATTGTGACATGTTTCCAGAGATGGAGTTTTGTGTTAGTGTTGAGGGCAATGTTTATTGTCTGATGTTTATGCCATCAGGTCTAGTAGAATTGTTGTTTGTGCTGTTGGAAATGGCTTGCTGTTGTTTTGTCCCTCTTCTAATGCTGATCTTGAAACCATTTCTTAATTATCGTCTAAAATCTTAAGATTTTTTTGTATGACCTCAAATTCTTGTTTTTTCCACTTGTTAGTCTTGAAGTGTTTTATTGATACTTTACAGTTGAAAAACTATTAGTGTTATGGATGTGTTCACATGCACTCATGCATGTGTGATTAATTGAATGTTTCAGATATCATTGTAAGTAAGTTTAGCTGAGTTAAATGTTTTTATTGTTGGGATTCTTGCTTTATCTCATGGCTGTTTTCAAGTAGCCATCATTTTACTTTCAGGTGAGCAGGATTTTTATGTTTTGTAAGCCATTAATAAAGTTTTTGACCTATGGGCTGGACACAAAACATTTGGCTTTTTAAACAATTGAAAAAAATTACTTGTTGTTAATACTCTCAAATAGCATTATAGCAAGTTTGCTGACACATAACTTAAAAAATTTAAATTTTTTTATTGTGAAGATGAGTCTTACAAAATAATTTTCAGCAGAAGAATAACTGCAGGAAAAGCACCAAATTAGAGTTTCACATCAAGCCTGCTTGTGATCTTTGCTCTAGAATTAAATCTGTGTTTTTGTCTGGCTGAGCCTCACCCTCTTTAGTTTTCTCTGTGGGTCTATGTCAGGGGTAACAAACCTGTTAGTTATTGGAGATGCCTTTGTCAGTTTGAGCTGAGTAAGTGGGCTGCACAAGTTTTTAGCCATACTACAAATCATTTTTTTATAGTTTAATGACTCTTATAGGTTATATCAAAGCAGGGCTGCAAACTTGAAGAACTTGTTCTATTTTGCTGAACTTGAACTTAAACTAGAAAAATAAAAATTGCTGAATTTGAACTTTAAATGAAAAAATATATGATCAAATTTATGTTGTTAAATTCAAGAAATTTAATAAAGAATAAATAATATTTTGGATTGTATTTTTGATATAAAATTATCAAATTTCAAAGACATACAACTGAGTTGTACATTTACTTTTGATTGGACAACTTAATTTTCAATTAATATTTGTTCTCTCTTTAAACTGAACATATTCAATAAATTTGTTTTCTTTTGTTATTGACATCCAGTTTCATTATTATTTTTTATTTAGTTCTTTGTGGTAGGCTTTTAATTTTTTAAAGAGGTTTAAGTTGTTGTGTAGATAGGCTTAATTAAACTTTTGATTTTTACAGTAAAGAATAGAACTCGAACTTTACTTGAGTAAAATTCTATAGAGATTTGCAGCATTGGTAAAAAATAATTAAGCATGAAATAAAATAAGGCAATCATAATAAACATTTTAGCATTTAAAATTTCTTGTTTAAACTTTAATTTTTATTAGAAATAAAAGTGCATTAAAAAGCAAAGAACCAAGCCAAAAAAGGATTTGTAACACAAAATTATAAACTTTTTAGAAACAAATAAAGAAATTGTTCAACAACAGTAATGAACAAAAAAGAAAAATGATAAAAACTCTGTTTATCACCTAAACACTTGTTTTTGCAATTAGCATTGGCAGGAATATTCTTTGTTTGTTTTGATGCTTCTTTTAATGCTTTAGTGCAGAAAAAAAGTAGAAAAAAACTAAACAAATAAAAAATAATCCTGCCCATGCTCATAGTAGAAATACCGTAAAATCTCTAATTGAGCGCCACCTTGTTTTTTCAAAAGTCACTGTAAGTGATTTTTGTTTGTGCAACTAACCCAGATTCCCCTGCAGTTACTATTGCTTCTTCAGAGATCCATTTTCTCTTGTTTTTTTTTATTCCATGCTAATGCTGATGCTAAAAGAGGGATTTCGGGTTAGTTTCATTGCAAAAAGAAATCGCTTACAGCGACTTCTTGAAGAGACAGGGTGGCGCTAAATTAGAGGTTTTACGGTAGTTAAAAATGCAAGTCTACAAAGATTATGTTAAAAATTTTCTTAAATCAGTGCAAGAAATCAAAATTACAGAAACATACATAGAATAGTCAAAAATCAATTCAAATCATACAATTAAAATTATTTAACACTGTGTTGACGTATGAAATAATAGGAACTAACAAAGAAACATTTAATTAAAAATTTAACTAGCTTTATCAATATAACCCTAAGTGAGATTTTTGGAAACTTTTTTACTTTACTAAGTGCTTAATAGAGGTTGAACTGATTATGTGCCAACTCTCAGAAGGCATACTAAGATTTTTGTTTGTCAGCTTTCATTGGTTACAACTTTTTGTGATGTTCAATTCAGAAAAGAATTGTTTTCATAGGTATGTGCTTCTGAAACCTGATGACCATTTGACAGCATAAACTCTCAAGTTTGGATACTCTTTCTTTGTTACATAAACATGGTAAAACAATGGCTTGTTCAGATACATCGGTTTTAGTGTGTTATCATTCTGTAGTTTTATGAGTTTGAGTTGGAGCTTAGGGGGTGCAGAGGTGGGTGTAACATTGAAAGGGATAGAAAAGACATCAAGCTTTAGCTGTTTGCTTTTGATACCCTGAAATCTAGGGGTTGATTTTGTCAAACTGATTTGCAAGCCACACGAAATTCTCTTGTGGTCTTCATGTTTGTCACCTCTGGTTTATATAGTCGTGATTGTGTTGGGGCATTTAAAGAGGTGATTTAGTTTTTTTTTTAAATGATGATAATCCTTTCTTTGAAGAAAAATCACAGGATTTCTTTTTGGGCAGTTGGCAGTGAGTATTATGTGGTCAGATAAACCAAACAATAAAGGCACCATAAATGACAAGTGAGTTCACTACAACATTACAATTAAGAGAAATTGTTTTATGTACTACATTAAGTGGTGATTGCTCACCCTAGTTTACCCACTCCTGCCTTAACTCTCTAATAGAGTAAAACCTAATACTTGTTGTAGTTTCTACATTGTCTAATGTTGTTTTAATGTGTTGGTACTTTGCTGCAGTTAAAAAATGATTGCATTGTGTGTGTGTGCATTGCTGAAAACCTTGATGGTACTGCTGTTGTGCATGAGGAAAAGAGGATCTTTTTGCACCTATCAAACTTTTTTTGCTTTATGATCTTGGTGAGAAGATGTTGTGACTGCCTGAAAAAAGATTTGAGACATAAGTCCAGGGTGACAGTGGTTCTTATGGTCTTTAAGTGTACATTTCAAGTCTTAGCATGTCTTCTAATGCTGATTGTAGGATCCTCTGTGATTTTGTCCTTGCGAGTCTTGAAGAGGACCTTGCTTCTCTTCCTGTGGTGGCTCCCACTACCAAAAGATCTGTTTGTACCTCTTTCAAGTTTTTTGGCATGCTGGATGCACCACACAGTTCTCTCACTCATACCAATGATCTTGGCAATTTCCTTTGTATTTGTGCCAAATAGATCAGTAATCCGATTGCATTTTGCTTCTTGTGCACACATTTCAGAACATATTAAAAACATAAATTCATAATTTAATCTGGTTAAATATAGGAAAAAAATGTTTAAATTTTGTGGTGATTAATTTTTTTTTGATTTTTATGAATAAAATGGCAATTTGTCAATGGGACAATTTTGCCTTCCCACCCTGTATTTCATCAACTATTTTACTAGTGTTGAAATTAATTTTTTTTTTGTAACTTGTTTTATCTTTTTTTGATTTATTAATTCTTGTCCATTTAATAGTTGGTTGTGTATAAAGTGTTTAGAATTGTAATCTTCCCAAAAAGTTTAAAAAGAATTGCTAAAGAATTTGAATTTTCTATTGAAAAAAAATTTTGCTTGGCTATTTAAATAATCAAACTGTCACTACAGAATTTCAATAATCAAAACACAAATGATCTTGCTTCCCAGCAGTGTTGTTATTTTTGTTTATAACTCATTAGTTTTTTGTCTCACTTCATTATCATTGTCCTTTTTTACTGTTGATGACAAAATTTATTAAAAAAAAATTGTGTGGACTATCTTTTTTGAATTTCTTTGTGTTAATTTTTGTCTCCTATTGTGTTGATTATGATAGTTATTTTAGCAAGGTTATGAAATGCTAAAGTGCTATTGGTTAAAATGAAATCAATCTTCATATCTCTGCACCATATTGTATCAATTACCGTGAAGAAAAGATCTGTTTGTGCAATTTTTAAATCTGTTAGATATGCTATTGTGCCAGATGTAAATTTGGCCTATTCTTTAAAGCTTGGTAGATTAAAAAATGAATTTTAGTTCATCTTTTTATAATGCTTTTTACTGAATCTAAAAACTAAAGTTTATAAAATTTCTAAAAATATATGTTGTTTGTTTTATCTATCCTAATATATTGCAAGTTTTTTTGTTTTTATTTGTAGATTATGTTACAACTTTACAGTCTGAAAATGCCAAAGTTCGAGCAGATTTTGATAGAGTTCGACAAGAAAACATGGAATTAATGAGTCAATTAGAAAAAAAAACTATTACAGGTATATAACACATAACTGAGAATAATTTTTTCAAAAGTAACAAGAACTATTTTGAAATTATCAAAACCATTGTAGCAAACTCATCTTATGTAAGTGTCCTAAGGCATTGAGTCATGTTTATTGTATCAAATATTATAAAAAGTTATATTCACACACTGCATTAAGTATTTCATGTTTATCTTGCAGGTAGTGCAAAGGTTGTTTTCTTAGAACTTTAAAAAGAAATTGTTATTTTTCCCTAGCTTAATTTGTTCTATTTCCTCCCATTGCATTTGCTTGGTGTAAAGGCTGATTTATGGCATTTTTATTGCTTAGTTAATCAAGCTACATATTATTTAGAAACTCCCAAGTGCTAAGTCTAAAATCCCATGATTTTCTTTTAGAAAAAGGATAATCATCATCCAAAAAAACAAAAAAAAACAAACAATTAAATTGCTTTTTTAAATGCTGCAAATCAATCCTGACCAAGCAGATGGTCAAATCAAACATGAACAAGGCTGAGATTTAATTTTTAAACAATTATCAAAAGCAGACGTAACTTGAGGATTTTTGATTTAATGATTTTTATGCCATGATTTCTATTCTGTGTAAATTGTTTTCTGATGCTCACCTTTACAATAAAAGAACTCACCTTTGTTAAATTGAATGTCAATAAACTTACCACACCATTATCAGGAATAGCTTAGTAAAACAACTAGATAAACGAAAATTTTATTGAATTAACTTTACTTGAAATTGTTTAAAATTTACCGAAGGAGTTTTAAAGTGTTATATGTGTTTACCCTGAGGGTGTGCACAAGTTTTTAGTTTTTGATACACTGTTTTATAGTTTAACATATGAGTTTTAAAGACCCAAAACATGGCACTATTGTCATCATCTAGGTTGTCATTAATACAGGATGTGGCAAAAGTAACACAAAATCTTGGAACAATTATTTTATGGTTCCAATCATACTTTTAAAGATTGTTCAAAATCTATGAATTGTTTGACTCATTTCTCAGCTGATTTCTATGTTTCAACTTCTTTTTTAATTTTTCTTTCCATGTTTCAACTTTAATGTTTTACATGTACAGAGAGTGTTGCAGCTAAATTCAGACTGTTTTTAATTTTAAATATCTCAGAGATGACTTGTCCGATTCACGTGAAACTTACAATACTTACTTAGGTTTTATATTCATACTAAACAGCATTGTTTTTTTGGAGTGTCCAACACAATGCCTCAAGAAATAACAAAAAGGCACACCATCATCGAGGCCCTCCGTGCTCGCAGGACTGCTAAGGAGATTATTGATTTTTTCAATTACAACAAGGACCTTGTTTATAGAATTAAAAAGCAATTTAAAACTTGTGATGACCCTGAGACCTTCATTGGAGAGAGGAAAACCCACAAGCGATGTTCTGATGCCACCAGGAGCCCCAAGTTTGTCACTAAAGTCAAGCAGAGGATCCAAGAAGACCTCTCCAAGTCCATGGCTGCCTTGGCCTTCGAAATGAATGTCAACAAGTCCATAATCTCCAGGACAGTTGCTAAAGACCTCAACATAAAAAGCTACTGCTTAAGGAAGCGTCACTTGTTGACAATGATGGTTGATCAGGGGGACTGCCTTGCTCAATGAGCTAAAACATGGATCATCCAGCCATGCCATATTCTTTTCAGATGAGAAAAAATTTATCCAGGACAAGCTCCACAACCGACAAAATGATTGCTTCACTGACAACCCTGAAGAAGTTCCCATTGTAATGTCAACAAAGTTTCCTACCTCTGTTATGGTCCTGGGCATCGTGTCAAGTGATGAAGATGTCATGCCCTCTTACTTCTTCCCCGAGGGCCTCAGGGTGGCTACTAATGACTACATCAAGGTCTTGGAAACCGTGGTCAAGCCCTGGATGGTTAGAGTGGTTGGTGAGAGGCCATATGTCTTTCAAGCAAGCCTCTGCACCAGCACATATGGCCTGTACAACCCAGACCTGGTTGTACCAGAAACTGCCCTGCCACTGGCTGCCGGACCTCTGGCCACCTTCCAGCCCTGACCTTAACCCATTGGACTATTATTTCTGGGGCGTTTTGGAAAGAAGGTTAACTACCACCCATACAACACCAAGCAGGAGCTAAAGGATGCTATAGTGGGGGCCATGGACCTCATGGACAGGATGGAGGTCAAGAAGGGCTGCTCCACCTTCTGCCATCACCTCAAGGCCGTCATTGAGAAGAAGGGCGGCCATATTGAAGAATTTGATTATGTATGTTGTAATAAAGCTCCATATGAATTACAAGTAAATGTATTGATGACAATTGTTTTATTTGAGATTTTCCTATTTTGTTAAAATTAGTTTGAATTTAGCTGCAACACCCTGTATATTTTATTTAAATTCTCATTTTGCATTACTTTTGTCACAACCTGTAGAAAACCTGGAAAATTAAAATTGTTTTTATTGAACTGCTGTTACAATCACTGTTAAAGTAATCAGTTTTAATTATCATTTGTATGAAAGACTGCATCTTTTATTTATTTAATCTTGTAAGTTGTTGCTTTATTTAAAAAAAAAACCTGATTGCAATTCAATGCAACAAAAAACAAAGTATGGTTTTATTATGATTCTATGCTGGCTAAAGATTACAATGTAATGCGTGATGCATTTTATAGGAAGATGGAGACATAAACAGTAACTTTGAAAAATATTGTATGTGTACATTGCTATTTTCTGTTGTGTTTATCAAATTACCATAATTTTAGTCTACCACTAACTGCAAAACAAAAAGATGCACTTTGGTAAAGGTATCTCAATGAGCTTTTATGTCAATAATTGTGTTCTGGTCAAAAGAGCAAAGTTGCCCCTTTCGAAATTACAAAAAGTTATTGTGAAAGAAAGCATTTACTATAGCAAAATAAAGGACCAACTACTGCAAAAAGATTTCAGAACCAGCTACAATTGATAAATTTAAAAAAATTGTTAAATCTTGACCATGTTTTGTCCCAAGAAAGAGCTTAAATTAATGTAAAATATTCAGAAAAAATATTATTGTTTAAGTTAAAAGGGTAGCAAAAAAATTTTACTCAACAGGAATTTGGTTGAAAGCTAACTTTGTATTTTATGATTCAGTTTAATTTCAATTGTTTTTTTAATTAGTATTAATTGTATTAATTAGCTTTTGTTTTTCTTTCAAAAGATAAAACCAAGTTTTACTTAAATATTATTAAACATATGTGATACATTTAAACCTGATTGGTCCAGTCAATTTTTAACTTATAATCATAAAATGTAAACATGTATGTAATGCCATGCTGAACAAGTTATTTTTACACATTGTGGTTTTGCTCTTTCTACACATAAGTAAAATGTATTAAGATGACCAATAATGTCATTTTCCTGTTTAGCATTTGGTGCCAGCATGTAAATAGTGAGATATGAATCAAGTTATTTAACTTGTTTTGTTGGCGTTTTTGGTATTGCAAGGGAATTGCAAGCTGATTGGTTATGCTTTTATTGAACCTTCTGTGCAGTCTTATGGTAGAACTTGCTTTAGTATATTTTAAATTAAAAGTTTGTCTTAATGATCAAACACATTAAACAAAGGTGTTTAATTTTTTCAAATCTTGGTAATACTTGTGACAAAATAATTTGTCATTGTTGTTTGGAGAGGTATCTGCTCCAGGTCTGGGACCAAGGGTTTATCCTTTTACTACCCCAGGCTGCTGTACTGCCTGGATCAGATGCTGGCAGTGATGTTATTAAGCCAGCATCAGGTTTTGTCATCCAAAATTGTCAAACCTCATGCTCCATGTGGTGCTTGATGTATAGAGCATGCTGTTAGAATGTGGTCTGCGGTTTGTTTAGCAGTGCCACACTTGCAATTCGGTGGAGGAGCAAGACCCCATTTGTGCATGGACCAATGGAATCGCTCAACACCAGTCTGCAGGCAGTTGAGCTTAACCCAAGCTGCTCAGGGTAAGCCCATTCCAACAGGCCTGGCACTGGTCCCAGACACAAAAACATGGAGCCTGGAAGCAGTTTCACAGTACTCCACTTTCCATTTGTGATTTATCCATTCAGAGGTGTAGATGCCAAGTCTGGCAAGGTTGTCCAAAAGATTCTGCACAGCTGTCATAAACGAGCATCTGGATCTTAGTCTCACTTGGCAACTATCTGAGGACCCACTTAAAAGACCATACAAAAATTGATCAGGGTCCAGAGATCCACAGTAAGCCAAGGAAAGTGTCGCTTCCAGTCAGTGAAGCTCAGCTGGCTGGATGCCTAAGAGTATAGGTAGGTGGTCTGTTGGTGTGGGACACAAGAATCCAATGACTATGTGCAAGGCATCGTTCAAGACACTGTCTATGAGGTGAGTGTGAGCACTGTGACACCAGACTGGTGCGCAGTGCTCAGCTGTTGAGTAGACTAGAGATAAGGTGGCTATGCATAGTGTTTTGGCACCAGCACCCCATCCCAAGCACATACAGGGTGTCCCAAAAAAATGTATACACACTTTAAATAATTGTAAACCAAGCGTTTATTATTATTTTTTTAATTTTCAACATGTAAAAGAATTTACAAACATTCTTTTATCATCTTGTCACTCCCACTTCTGAAACTGATGTCTGTTCTGGTCCAGACACTGCCAGTAACGCAAAGCGCTAGAATAGCACACATCATGAAACAATTTCCTTGGTATTTGCGTGGATTCTTGTTCAATGTTTGCTGTCAATTCAGCGATTGTTGTAGGTTTCATTGCGTAGACTTTGTCTTTTAGGTTTACCCTATTTACTCGTCGTCGTCGTTTGAAGGGTATCCACTCCAGGTCAGACGCAAACAGGACTGGGGCCGAGTGTTTATCCTTTTACTACCCCAGCCTGCTGCACTGCCTGAATCAGAAGCGCGAATGCCAAGTCTGGCAAGGTTGTCCAAAAGATTCCGCGCAGCTGGCACAAATGGGCGTCTGGATCTTAGTCTTACTTGGCGAGTATCTGAGGACCCACTTAAAAGACCATACAAGATATGATCAGGGTCCAGAGATCCACGATGGGCCAAGGAGAGTGTCGCTCCCATTCGGCAAAGCTCAACTGGCTGGATGCCTGAGAGTGCAGGCTGCGAGAAAGCAACTACCATCTGGACCACCCTGTTTAGTACCCTGTTTACTAATGCTTGGCATGAAAGAGTGTTGCAGTAAGTTCAAGTAAACTGGAACAGTCACAATAGCATCGAAAAAGAATGGTTCAATTAATCCTCTTGACGATAAGCCGCACCACACTGTAATTCCTAGTAAATTGACATGATGGTCGACAATAACATGTGGATTCTCAAAGTTGTGAGAACTAGCAGTGACAAAACACTAGAATAATGTTTGTAAATTCTTTTACATGTTGAAAATTAAAAAAATAATAATAAACGCTTGGTTTACAATTATTTAAAGTGTGTATACATTTTTTTGGGACACCCTGTAAGTCACCTCAGCAGTGTGGCACAAAAGGATAGTTTTTTGCATAATGCCTCTAGATGGTGACGAAATGTGAGTGATCTGTCCAATTTTACCCCAAGATAAGTAGGGGTTGGACAGAACAGTAAAAGTCTATCATTGTCATAGACTTTTAGCTCACATTTGGCCTCTCGGTTATTTAAGTGAAAAGCTGCCGTCACCGTCTTAGTGTGACTGAGCTTGAACTTCCAAGTCTGGAGATATGCTGAAAGTGTAGACATGTCTTGGCTTAATATCTCCTCCAAGTCCTTCCAGTCTCCAGAGTGTAACAATGCTAAATCATCAGCATAAGCAAACTTTCTGGAAATCATGGAAGGCAGATCATATGTGTAGATGTTGAATAGGAGGGGAGTCAAGATTGATACCTGAGGAATCCCGTTTTTAAGATGGTGTAGCCTGCTTTGCTTGTTGTCACTGGTGGTAAGGGTAAAACTTTGATTTCGGACAAGCTCCATAATCATTCTGACCATGTGCTTATCTGGAAGAAGTCTCAGCAGCTTACAGGTACGGCCACAGTGCTAGACAGTGTCATAAGCAACTGTCAGATTGACAAATACGGCACTGGTCTTCTTTTTAGCTGCAAAAGAATCCTCGATGTTCTGAGTCAGCAGAACAACTTGATCTATGGTTGACTTCCCATGTCGGAACCCAGCCTGCTTTTTAGGGAGCAGTGGATTGATTAATGGTACAATGTGGGTGTAGATAAGCCTCTTGAGGATCTTGTAGGGGACACAGCACAGATATATCGGTCGATAACTCTTTGGGTCCCCCACAGGCTTTGCTGGTTTTGGGATCGCGACTACAAGCGCTCTTCTCCAGATCTTGGAAATTTTGAGTCAATGCAAACAGGAAGAAAGAAAGTCACATAACCAGGGCTTCAAAGCAGCTCCAGCATGGAGTATAAGCTTGGGGCAGATGGAGTCAGGACCCAGGGCTTTACTTGCTTTTAAATGTTGGAGGGCAGCAGTAAATTCTTTCTGTGAAAAAGTGTCAGAGATATTTACTTGGTCTAGTGTTGTGGCCCTCCAAAGGTCAGACACTTCTTGATAGACAAGTCGAGATGATTTGCAGTCAACAGCCTCATATCTCTCATTTCTAACCAGCTGAGATGCAATAACATTGGCTGAAACAGGACAGTGACAAGGAGAGTGTTGTGACCTACCAGTAAGGTTGTTTAAAATACTCCATGCTTTTTGACTAGAGTGTGAAAAGTCAATGCTCTGAACAGCCTCGGACCATCAATCCCTCCGCTTTCTGTCAAGCTTGGCAAGCAAAGCTGTAGCAGCCAAACTTGAGTCATCTCCCTGAGGAGACTGCAAAAAGGTATTGTAGAGGGATTCACACTCTGCATCCCAACATGGAACATAGTTGTTTCAATACCTGCATGGGATAGTCTTTTTGGCTGCTTTCTTAATAGTAGTCCTGGTAAGCCACATTCAGATCAAGTGAATTAGGTGGCAACAAAATCTTTGCAAATTTATTCGTCAAAGCAATGTAGTGACTCCATTTGGCCTTGCAGAAGTTTCATTGCTTAACAGGCTTGTTTGGCACTGCCATAGCAAACCTTGGTGGTGTAATAAGCAAAGTTTGATGTTGTGACCTGAGGAACTTTTCAAAAACACGTCTATCTGGTAAGCGACTGTTTGGACCTATGCTAGCAAAAGCTAGATCTGGATTGGTGCCAGTGTTCCAAGAGCTGGAACAAAAATGGGCAGTGTCCTTGGCATTATGTAGGAGGGCAAAACAATTAATACTTGCCCAGTCAGCCAAGCACTTGCCGTTCGGACTGTTATCATTGTAACCCCAGTCAGCATGACGACAATTTAAAATTGTCAGCGTAAAGACAGGGGTGAGGAAACACTAGGAGATCCAGGGATCACAGTCATGTTGGTGGTGGTTTGTAGACGTTGACTATTTTATAGCCATCAATGTTCACACACAACCACTCGATCTATGATGTTGGTGGAGATTGGTTCAAAAGCATGTATCTTAGTTGCTTGTGGACAAACATGGCAAGGCCATGCTTCCTGCTTGAAGAAGACCCAGCTAGTTGATAGTTTGGAAGTACCAACTTTTTTGTGTTAGTGCAGTGGGTCTCCTGTAGTAGGATGACAAGTGTTTCAAACTGCAAAGTGAGGTAAAGAAGAACGTTCATCTTGCTTGCAGTGAGGCCTTCAATGTTCAGCTGAAGAATGGTGGGTCTTCGGAACTTGTTGGCAATGTGCCCTGAAAAGGGCAGTTTTATCCTGGCATTGCCCCATCCTGAAAAGGATGTTTGCTGAGTAGCAGACCCATGCTGAACATCAGAATGGGTGGATATCTTTTCGTATTGGCAGTTTTGGTTTCAGTCTGTCATTTTTAACACCAATGAATAGACATACTTATGGCCCAGGCTGCGAGAAAGCACTTGCCATCAGGGCCACAAAATAATTCATAAGTTACCTTAAGTTATTGGATATGATTCTTTGAGGTCATTTTTTAGATTAAAAAATTGTTCAAGAAAGCACTCAGGCATACAAATAGCAAAAATTGTTTGGCTTCACTTGGACAATCTGCTTGTTAATTTTGTCCATATGATTATAGATTTTACATCCAAAACAGTATGCTGTTTGTTAGACAACCTTCTTATTATTTTTACTTGGTGTTATGTCATTTCTGTAAACCCAATTAAAACTCATTTAAAAGGAACCTGATTTTAATGGAAGAGAGATATTATAAAACTATTGACACCAGAACAAAGAAGCATTTCTGTTAAGAAATTTAAGACAAGTTTTTAGAAGTTATTTTCGAAGCTGTGTGGAATTTTACCACTTGTATCAAAACGCTTGCCTATATGAGGCATTTAAATGAGAATTGATTTTCTATAAAACATCAAACACAATTACAAATTATGAAAAAAGCAAAAATTGGCAAACAAATTCTTATTTACAACAGAGTGTTGTAGTAAGGTAACTAAATTAAATCTGAAAAGCAATTTTTAAAGTTGTGTGGAATTTCACCACATTTATCAAGATGCTTGCCTATATGGAGCATTTAAATAAAAATTGATTTTCTCTAAAACTTCAAGCACAATTACAAATTATGAATAAAGCAAAAATTGGCAAACAAATTTTTATTTACAAAGTTTGTTTGCCAATTTTTGCTTTTTTTATAATTTTTAGAAGTTGTTAGAGCTTTGGAAAATATGTGTAGATTGAATGGTTTATGCAAAATTTTTTGTTTTGTAATTTTTTTCATTAGGTTTAATATGTTTTGAACAAGATTTTTTTACAATAAATGTATAAATAAGAAGTTGTTATACTTAGCTTTTATTTGGAAATTATATATATATATTTTTTTAACAGATGTTGTTGATTTCAAAAAAGATGGTTTTCAAAAGGTTTGTCAGAGTTGTAAAAAAAACCAAAATGTTTTAAAAACAAAATTTCCTGAAGAATTAAATGTAAATGGTAAATATTATTATAAGGATTTTCTATTTATAAAATAACTATTTAAATATTGTATTTTAAGAAATGTGAATTTGTAACATTGAAAAAATTTTTCATGTCAAATTCATACATTTATTTTTTTTCTTTTCCTTGCACATAGTCATTGGATTCTTGCATCTGATCAATTTTTGTATGGTCTTTTAAGTGGGTCCTCAGATAGTCGCCAAGTGAGACTAAGATCCAGATGCTCGTTTATGACAGCTGTGCAGAATCTTTTGGACAACCTTGCCAGACTTGGCATCTACACCTCTGAATGGATAAATCACAAATGGAAAGTGGAGTACTGTGAAACTGCTTCCAGGCTCCATGTTTTTGTGTCTGGGACCAGTGCCAGGCCTGTTGGAATGGGCTTACCCTGAGCAGCTTGGGTTAAGCTCAACTGCCTGCAGACTGGTGTTGAGCGATTCCATTGGTCCATGCACAAATGGGGTCTTGCTCCTCCACCGAATTGCAAGTGTGGCACTGCTAAACAAATCGCAGACCACATTCTAACAGCATGCTCTATACATCAAGCACCACATGGAGCATGAGGTTTGACAATTTTGGATGACAAAACCTGATGCTGGCTTAATAACATCACTGCCAGCATCTGATCCAGGCAGTACAGCAGCCTGGGGTAGTAAAAGGATAAACCCTCGGCCCCAGTCCTGTTTGTGTCTGACCTGGAGTGGATACCTCTTCAAACAATGACAACAAATAACTTTTTATAATCCATGGCAAAATGTTGACTGCTGAGATCTTTTTTTCAATTGCAGAAATGGGCAGAAATATAAAATAGCCAAATCAGACAACTATGGCAAATATTCAAGGAGTTGGAAAGAGCAATCATGAATATTAATAAAAATAATGGTGAATTGGTGCACTGAAACTTTGTCTTAATGGGAAAGCACTCTTAATGACAAATTTCCACATAAATTAAAAAAAATTTTTTTGCAACTGTCTTGACCCTTTGTCAGAGAATCCACCAGTATCACCCCTTAAGAATATCAAAGAATGGAAACTGTCACCTTTCCTTACTTTGCTATTTCTGGAGCTGGGCATCCATGATGTTTATGTTGTTTTAATTGTTTTTTGACTTAATCTGAAAGTGGTGAACTTCAGTTTCATCTAGGATCACAAGTGGTTGGTTAAATGTTAAGTAAATATTAAGTAACTTCCCTGCCAATGGGCAACTGCTTCTGCTCAGCTCCATGAAGTTTTGGAATTTGTCAAGCAAAGAATTTTGTCATTTCAAGTTGATTGTGTATAATTGCAAAATAACATTCTTAAAAAAATGCCTAATTTTGTCACAATATATCACAAATGCCAATCTTTTAGCAACATTTCTTGGATTTTGTTAATGATTTCTTGACTGGTGACAGATGTGACCCTTTCTTGATGAGGGCTATCTTTTAGATTTTTCCTTTCTTGGTTGAACTTATCTCCTTGATTTTTAACCACACTGTATGAAGGAGCACAGTCTTCTAGAGTAGCCACTATGTGTAGCTATTAAATAACTGCTAGATTACTAATTTTGTCAATTTTTTCAATAAGACTCTATTGTTACTAAATCAATTAATTGTAACTTAAAAAATTTGTTACATTGAAAGGTTCAAAATTCTTTTACACAATTGTAAAAGAGTAAATTTTATGTTATAAAACTTAGACTGTCTCTTGTGTCAAAAAGTCAAAAACTCAAAGATTGTATCAGACTTCAAACTTAAAGGCTGTATCAATTTGACAGAGAAAACAAAGCAATTTTGGCAAGTATGTGATGCCAGCAAACTGCTGAAATTATTAATTGTATTGTATTGAAATAATTAATTATATTGTTTTCAAACATAGATCTACTTGATTTTAGGAAACTTATTTTACTATATGGCCAATGCAATGAAGAATCCTTCCATGTTTACTTCAACTTATTTATATGAAACACTTTTCAGCAAAGTGGTTAAAATCAAAACCCCAACTTATAACTGATTGCTTAATGATCATCTCTAGGACAAGATGACAATACAAAACTCAGTAAACATTTCTCAAAGTTTTTTTCATCGGGTCCACCACTGCTTTTACACTAATATTAAGTGAAGCTTTGGGCTCCAATTCCATCTGGCTAGATCAGAGCATGCAATATAAAGCCAGTGGGCCAGAGTGCAATCTCACTTTAGTTTGTCTGTAATGGTATTTTATGACTTCATATAATATTTTGCTGTTATTTAAATTACTGATCAACATTTGTTTAGTCAACTTCCGACTTGTGACATCTTCAGTCAAAGCTGACAATGACAAGATATGTCAACAGAGAATATTTCAGATATCTCAATAATAACTTACTGTTTTATATAAATCAGTTGCAATTGCTTTTGAACTGGCAAAACTTGCTTTTGTTTATTACTAAAATGGTTGGCCCCTCAGCATTATTAAAATTGAATGCTATGGCATAATGCAGAGTTTCCCAAACTATTTTGGTGACAGAAACCTGCAAGGTTATTTAAATTAACATGGAACCCATTACAAAAAGCAAAGATAAAATTTGTTTTAATCTAATTCTAATTGATTGTTATTTAGAGATTATGATGGAGAACAAATTTAAGAACAATAAAAGTATCCATAAACAATTTAACAAAGGAAACATGATATTTTAATGGGATGAAAGCACTTGCTTTCTTGAGTGCACCAAAACTGAAAAGTTTGGCTTAATATTTGACAGTTGAATTCTCATATCTGGTGTAGCATCCAATCTTGTGTAATACTTAGTTTTCATTTAGGTATATCAAGGAAAGCCTAATTTGCATAAGTCTACAAATTTCGCCTTTAGGGCATTATTAGATATGAGTTCTAGTAAGCCTTCATAGTCTGATGTTGCTTACTCCATTGGATTTTCTGTAATCTTAAAAAGATTCTGTACCCACCAATTTTTTTGCTATGCAAATTTAGAAAGTGAGGGTTCAATCAAGGTGCTAAGGTAATTTTCAATGCCATGGGAAATCATATCTGGCAAATCTTTTCTAGATTCTTCTATTAGTTCATTAAGATGTTGAAAACATCTAAAAGTCTTTTTCCCAACATCTGATGATCAAAACTGCAACTTTTGCAATAAAGGCATTATTTTATCTTGTGCTTGAAAAACAGATAATTCTTTACTTTGCAAAGTGCACATGTTTTATTTAGTTTAGAAAAGATATCAGCTAGGTAAGCAAGTCTTGAAATCTAATCAGGATTTTTCAGTTTGTTTGATATATGAAATTTGCTGTCTTGAAAGTAGGACATCAATTCTCTTCTCAGTTCAAATATTCTAACCAAGACCTTTTTCCTTGAGAGCCATCTATTCTCTGCATGGAGCAACAATGTTTTATGTTTGCTGTCCATTGCCTCATACAACTGCTTAAAAATATGATTTTGCAATGACTGAGATTTTATGAAATTAACAATCTGAATTGCTTCATTGAACACCTTTTGTAGTGAAGGTGACATCTTTTTTATTACCAAAGCATATCTATGGATGATACAATGAAGACTTTGCATTTTTTTGCTACATTTTTTATTTTAGTTACAGCATTCATTTATTTTCCTGTCATTGACTTTGCTCCATCACTGCAAATTGAAATGAAATTTTTTTAAACTAATATCGTGTGCTTTCATAAAGTCATCAATGATGTTAAATATATCATTTCCTGTGCTCTGCAACTCTAAATTCTTGCAAAGCAATAAATCATCTTCAGTTTTCTTTATTAAAAGGATACCACATGAATACAAGTAAAATTGCCAATCCATGTGCATTTGTAGATTTTTCTAATTGCAATGCATAAGAATCGCAGTCACATATTCTGGGAAATAAGTTCTGTTTTTATATTACTTGATTTGTTGTCCATTCTTGCAACTGTGTTGTTGGATAAAGGAATTGATTTCAGTTTTTCAAGAGGTTACGATAAGTTATGCCTGATGAGGTCGGTAAGACTGAAACAGGCCTGTTGCATAATAATGATCTTCTTTTTTAATTTGTTATAGTCATTCTTTTTTTTACTGTTCCTATTTAACTTGTTGAAATTACATTTGATCAGATACATTGTGATCTCTTTAGAGAATACTTTGTACTTGTTGAAAATTGATTTTTCACTTGTTGCATCTGCTGCATCCCTTTTGAATGTTTTTTTACATTAATTGTGTTGATTTAGTTATAGTAGCATTTCTTGATTCTCAGTAAAACAACCTGCTTTTATTTCACAAAAACTATAACAAACTACCAAAAAGCCAATTGGACATCATTTAAACAACATCTTGAGATCTTTAAACAACATACATCTCATCTGCTATAGACCCAACACCACAAATAGTCATGAGGCAAACCAACACCTTACCAAGGCAGTTTTGGATGCTGACAGACTCTTCATCTCTAAAAGAAATGACAACAGCACAAATTACACTCATCCATGCATATCCACAACCTTATCCATCATCATAACCATATCTGCAGACAAAACAGTTCAAACCCACAAATACATGAATACAAAACAAATACCTGGAACCAACATCTTGACCAAATTGATCACAAACACAATCTACACTCCTTGTGGGCACCATAGCAAAACTATTCAACAAAAAACCACCTACACAACAGAACAGAAGCATTTGGTTTGCAACTAAAACAGCCATCACTGACATAGACAAAGCAATAGCTTTTGGTAAACAATTCACAAATGTCACTTTATATAGCACAAGCAAAATCAGCAGATACATAGACCATACAATCAAGACTCTTTCCAGCAAGGATATGCAACTTACCACTATACAAATGCAATTAGCCATCTCAAATAGCACAAATAACAATTTCCCTTCTACTACTAGACCTGATGGTATAAACATCAGACATCTCAAACACCAAGGCCACTTTCCATCAGATAACATTGCCCTCAACACTTATAGAATATTCTATCTTGGAAACGTGTCACAATTATTCCCATTCCAAAACCAAACAAAGACCACATATTGGTACAAACTACTCACCTATATCACTTTTGTCATCGATTTCCAAAACACTAGAGAAAATGCTATTACCATACATAATAAAAAATCTTTCAATCATTTCTCATGAACATGGATTCAAACATAACACACACACTGCTTTGCACCACATCTGTCACCAAATCAATAAAGGTTTCAACAATCCAAGGCCTCCACAATGCACTGTAGCTGTAGCTTTGGACATGAGCAAGGGATTTGATACAGTAAACATACACCAATTGATACAGTAACTCACACTATCAAACAATCCAAACACCATCATTAAGTCTATAAAATACTACATAAAAGGATATAACAACACACTCTCAAAACTCAAATGAATCAACATCGAAATACCACAAGGTAAGTTCTGTCTCAACATTACTCAACATTTACATATCTGACATTCCACTTCACCCAAAAGATGTACAAATTACAACATATGGTGATAACATAACAATCACTGCATATCACATCAAACACCCTAAGGTCCAACAACTCATTCAACTATATCTTCACAAAATATATGAATGAGCCAGCACTAATAACCTTCATATTAACACAGACAAAACTAACACCACACTTTTTACATCAGACCCAGTTAAATATAGCACAACTCTATCACTTAAATTAAACAATCAAACATTACCAACAACAACAAAACACCCAAAAATTTTAGAAATCACTTTAGATCCAAAACTGATATTTTTACAACACATAAACATCACCATCACTAAAGCAAAACAAATGCTTGACATTCTGAAAGCACTTGCTTCTACCGAATGGGGTAAACAAAATGAATTAATCATCTCCACATTCAAAGCCATCACTCAGTCCATTTTGAAATATATAAACATCTATCATATCAAACACCAACATCAAGAAACTGCAAATCGTTTACAGGGTGATTCAGCGAAGTGTGCACAAATAAAAACTCATCTTTCGGACTTATAATTAGGTCAAATGAAACAAGTTATATGCTGTGAAGATAGTAAATTTAATAAGCTTTCAGAAAATATACAAGTTATTCAATATAACCCCCGTTGTTTTTGATTACTTTCCGAAGTCGTGGCAGAACCTGGGCACATGTGGCATGCACCACTTCTGGGTCAATTTCGTCCCATGCTGATGTCAATTTTCGCTTAAGAGAGTCCAGATTTGGATGAGAAGTACGGCAGGCTTTTGTCTCTAAAATAGACCATAACCCAAAATCCATAGGGTTCAAGTCTGGTGAAGACGGCGGCCAAAGCTCTTTCTCCCAAAAACCTTTGAAATTGCATCGACACCAAGCTTGAACTGAGTTGGCCGTGTGGGAGGTTGCACCGTCCTGTTGAAGAGTAACTCCTTGTTCTCCGACTACTTCTTGGACCCAGGGAAGGACTTTCTCCTCCAGCATTCGCCTATAGACGGTCTGGTTTATCTTGACTCCTTCTTCAATGAATATGAGAGGAGTTTTCAGCCCTTTTGATGTTGCGCCTGCCCATACCATTACGGAGGCGGGTTTTTGTCTTTTGAAAGAGCTGCGATGCTCAACTGGGACCATGTTTATGTCTGGAAGCCAAATCCTGTCATTTTGATGGTTATGGACAGCTTGAACAGTGAAAAGTTTTTCGTCTGTCCATAAAACTTGAGGCTGCGTGCCATCGACAAGTTTCTTGACCAAAACCTTTGCTCTATCGAGCCTTTTCTTCTTAGTGGCCTCCGACAATTTTTACTTCGTTTATTTTTATTTTTACTATTTACAACGACATCGTTTATTTTTACTTCAAATAATACCAGATTTTAAATTTTAACTCTTAAATAATAAGAAACTGAAATGTTAATAATTGAAAGTTAATAATGGACGAAATACATGTACATAAAACTAAGAAAAGTATTTGTGCACACTTCGCTGAATCACCCTGTAAAATACAGCTTTGTAAATTGCTAGTGGCTGCACATGAGTACAAACATTCAATATCTACATGACAAAACCAAAGTCCTTCCAATGGACACTCATCTCAAACTTCATGCTATTCAACTTAAACAACAGACTCAAACACAAACACACCTTTTACATGATTTTAATGCATACTCAGATCCACTCAGTAACATGAAAGCCACAATTTTTCATTACAATGAACACACTAACATCAACATCTCAAAACTAGACATAACACTTGAGGAATGCAGATAAAACCTCAAACACATTTACACTTCCATCACCTCACAATACCACAGTTCTAGAAAAAACAACAAAGTTACTAACACTACACCTTATGACATTCATTCATCAGATCAAACATTACCATGTCATCAAGCACTTAAAATAAAAACATAAATGCCTTGTAACTACTGCCTAATGTTTAGGTCTGCAACTGGCTGTTTAAAGTATTAAAACCACAAATAAATTTTGCTGGCTACTGTTTAAGTTTTTAGTTTTTTTTTTAGCTTTAGTTAACAACAAGTTGTAGTGTTTTGATGAGTGCTAACTAGGACAAAACAGACTAGTTTGACTATTCTTTCTTATGTGTTGAAATAGAACTTAAGGGTTAAACTTGGTTTTTCTTAATCCATGTTGGCTGACTTGATCATCATCATTATCATCATCATCATCATCATCATCATCAATCCAGTTTTAACCCAGTTTAATCCCCAGTGACTGGAGGTGGCTGGATGCATCCCACTACTTCTGCAACTCTTCTTACACCTTCTCTCCACCTGCATTGATCTGTCGCGTCTTTTTTCTTTGAACCAGTACTTCTCATACTTCTTGATTTGCTCCCTTCATTTCATCCTCGTTTGACCCTGTTTACACTTTGCATCCACTTCATGTACCATTGTTTTTATTAAAACATCTCCTTCAAGTCAACTTAAAACATGATCATACCATCTCATACCATTTGCCCTTGCCAGCTTATCTGCTGCTTCCTTCAATCTCAACATGTCCATCAGCTCCTCTATATTCTTCTTGTCCACCAACTTTATACTGCACATCGCCCTCATAGATCTTTCTGCTCTTAAAATGGCTACTTCATTTTTTATCAAACACCACGTTTTGCTTCGATATAACATAGCTGATCTTACAAAGCTCTTATATATCTTTCCTTTCATCCACAAAGAGAATCTTTTTCCAAATAGTATCTCCCCACACTCTCTAAATTTCTTCCATCCCACTCTTGTTCTTGCAGTTACTGCAGCTGCACATCCTCCACTGGCATTCAATCTATTGCCAAGATAGCAAAATTCCTTCACAGTTTCTACTTCATCACACATTACCTTCTGTTGCTCTTCTCCTGCACCATTTGTTGCTCTATCACATTTTTTACAAACAAAAAATCTTGCTGCACTTGGAGTTACTTTTTTCAACTTAGAACACCTTCCATGAATCCTTTGGTCACATTTTGTGCATCGCACTCTGTTGACTGTCACCCTTTTTCCACATATTCCACATGGGCCTATTATACTCCATATGACTTCATCCTCTGGTCCACATACCATCACCTTCATCCTTTCAAGATTCACCTTCATTCCTTTACTCTCCAATGCACTTTTCCATTTTAGAAACTTTTTTTAGATGCTCCATTCTTTTATTCATCAGTACCAAGTCATCTGTGTAGATAACCTCTTTCCCTAAGCCTTTTCTTACAGTTTCTATCACAACATCCACCACAATTGCAAACAACAAGGTGACAAAACAGATCCCTTATGTACACCAACTGCTACATAAAATTATTCTGAAAATTCAGATCCAACTTTAATTTTCGTCTTTGTACCCTTGTGCAGACTCATCACTGCTTTCACCAAGATCTCTGGTAGTCCTTTCTTCCTTAACTCTTCTTGGAACTCTGTCAAAGGTCTTCTTTAAATCCATAAAACACTTGTACAACTGTTTATCCTTTTCCCTGTATTCCTCTTGCATTCTTCTCACTATAAAAAGAGCATCTGTCATCCATCTTTCAGGCATATAACCAAATTGCATATCGTCCACTTCCACCAATACTCTTATCCTTTTCTCCAATATCCTTTCCACAATCTTCATTCCATGTTCCAATAACTTCACTCCTCTATATGCACTGCAGTTCATCACTTTTTTCCTTGTAGATTGGCACCATCACACAGTCTTTCAATCTTGATGCTGTTAGCATATTGAAACTGCTGCTTGTTTGCTTTTGCAGCTTAGCCATACTTTACACAGTTACATAGATAGTGCATTGTTTTCAATGAAACAACTTAGTTGAATGCACATCCTTGTTGTCATTAAAGTACTGCTGTATAATGCAAGAGCAAATCCACATTTCATATTTAAATTTTTTGGGTAATTACCAGGCTTATTGGAATAGGCTTTTTCAGATCAGCTTTGGTCAAGTCTAATCACCTATGAACTGGTGTAGTATTTTTTCCTTTTAGCTGAAGTGCAAATAATTTTGTCACAAAATAGATTGTATACTATGGTATATTAGTATGTACCATACCATAGATAACATAAGAAACATTAGGTCTGATGATTTGATTAAAATTTGATGATTGCTTAATACAATCAATGTCACAATATGATCCGCGCATTGCAACAATTTTGGCTTATGCAGAAATAAATCTTCAACCTCATTACTGTTTATGTTTGTCCCAGCCTTCAAAAAATAATATTAACTTGATAAATAAGTTTTAGAGCAAATTTTTTAATTTTTGCAAATGTATTATTTTAGATATTGAAAATGAACTTTCTCTGTTACAATGCCATTATGCTGATGCTATGCAAGAGTTGGAAAAAACTAGAGAAATGCTACTAATACAACATAAAATCAATAAAGATTATGAAATTGAGGTAAGAAAAGCAAGTCAAGTTCAAATAAATAAAGGAAATATTTTTATTAATTCTTTTTGCTTATATAGTTGCTTATCAATTTGTTGTTATCAAGTTGTCAAAAGCTTGTAAATATGTTTAGAAATCAAATCTACCTTGTAGGCATATAATGTATAAAACAGTTCGTGATAATTGTGTTCAATAACTTTTAGTGAGTCCATTTTTTGCTTCTGCCACAAAAATCAAGTTAAGTTCATTTACAAAAATAATTATTGAAAGTAAAGAACAGAAATTTTATCTTTGTAGTAATAAAGCATTTATTGTTACATACAAGGTATGACAAAAAAGGAACTGGACTGTTGTTATAAAAATTTTAGTACAACATATTTTGATAATTTATGAATTGTCCCCTTCAAAGTACTTTCCCTCCAAATCAATACACTTTTGCATTTGATCCTGCCACCCACGAAAGTGCTTGGTAAAATCCTCTTCTTTGAGTCTTTTCAACTCCCTTGTCACCTAGGTCTTGATTTCTTATAGAGCTGAGAAATGATTTTTTTTTCATTACAGCTTTCAGCCTGGGAAAAAGCCAAAAGTCACAAGACATTAAATCTGGGGAATAGGGAGAGTGGTCATGAGCTGTTGTTTGTTTTTTGACTGTCTCACACTAATTGCTTTGTGTTTAGGTGCATTGTCATGGTGAAGCCATGACTTGTCACTCCACAGGTCCTGCCTGCTGTGTCAAACTTGGTTATGGAGGCAAATGAGAACCTGCTGGTAGAAGTCTGATTCACTGTTTTGTCCTCAGACACAAATTTATGATGAACCATACCCTTCTGATCGAAAAAAGTGATCAGCATGACCATAATTTTTAATTTTGACATGTGTGCTTTCTTGGGTCTGGGTGATTTTGCAGTCTTCCACTGCATGCTTTGCCTCTTTGTTTCAGGATCATATTGGAAAACCCAAGTTTCATCTCCTGTGATGATCTGCCTAAGAATATCCAGATTGTGTTTAATTTTTTCCAGTATGTCTTCACAAAATTTGATGTGGTTCTGCTTCTGTTCTTTTGACAAAATCTTGGTCACCATTTTGGCACACACCTTTCACATTTCCAGATCATGCAGCAAGATTGTCTGCACTGATTCTCTGTTTAGGCTCAGTTCATCTGATATCATTTGTACTGTCAACCTGCAATCACTTCTCATGAGCTGCTTTACTTTAGTGATGTTTTCATCTGTCCTCATTGTGGAAGGTCATTCCATCTTGGCATCATCCTCCACTTCCTGGCGGCCTTTCTCAAAACGTTTGTGCCATTTGAAGATTTGCATCCTTGACATCACATTTTTGCCATAAACCTCTTTAAGAAGTTTAAGACGCTCAGTTGAGGTCTTCCTCAGTTTCACTAAAAACTTCAAGTTGATTTGTTGTTCCATTCTTGAGCTAGTAACAGTTTTGTAACAACCAACAGCACAGAGTTCAAACAAATGCAACACAAAGTAACAAAATTGTCACAAAGGCTACCAACACTATGTTACATAAAAGCCTGAGACACAAAAATGGAATGACTTACATTAAAAAAATTGCAAAACAATAGAGCTAAGAAGTTGTGTTTCACAGTGAGCAAGTGGCTTGCCAATTGGCATTATGCCAAGAGTGTGGTTGATACAGTCTGGTTTTCTTTTTTGTCACACCTTGTATATCAGAAAAAAAGCTATTTTGATTGTGATTGATCTTCTGACATTTTAGGTTAACACTTACTTCACATTTTGAGCATATAAACTTTACTTTGCCTCAACAGTGATAGCAAAGCTTTTCAGTTGGTACACTTCTAGAATAGTCTGCAACTCCATGAAAACAAACATCTTTCTTTACAATAAGGGGTCTTTTTCTTTGAATAGAGGTTGTTCCACAGAACTTTAGTAATGATTTTGCAACATATTTTTTAAAGTCTTCTGCACAATAGCCATGTATTTACAACTGAAACATCCAGAAAATAAGCAAATATTGGCCACCACTATTTTCTTTGTCTAAGATGCATTCTGTAATTAGAAATACATTGATTTATTTTTTCTACTCTTTTATGGTAAATTTATGTCTGAATCAATTTTGAAATTGTAATATTTATATATTGTTTGGTAAAAAACTTGTAGAATGATAATGCTGAAATGTTAATGCTAAATAAACCATAATATTGCCAGTCTATAAATCACTGAAAAATCTTTGTTTTTTCTTAATTTTATGGTTCCTCTGACTTTTTTTGCATACAAATTGGTACCAAGTTTTCACCAAGACTGTGGTCAAATGTTGATGTTAAATAAACCACATTATTGCCAGTCTTTGCAAGCCTTTTTTTTCGTAGTGAACAATTGTGTTGTCTATTAGCTCTTAAAGTGTCAGATGCAAAAACTCCAATTTCTGCTATAATATTTATCCTATGAATGGAGGTAAAAAAAATGACAGAGAAAATTTTATATCCTGAAGTTTGATCTATTTTTGAAGGTAAGTTCAAAACAACTGTACCACCTACCCTTATATATGCTTTACGAATTGACTTTATTTACCAACGTAAGTATTAAATGCCAACATGTATTCTAATGATGTACAAAAAGCCCAATTTTTAAAACTGAAATGTATGGGCTTTCTGAAAATAAATTGTTGATTTGTATTGTTTAACATAGTATAGAATCATGCTTTTATCTGTAGATAAATTCTCGAGAAGACTGTTCAAGAAATTTTTCTTACAGGAGCTGAATAAATGGTCATAATTTGTAAAGCTTATTATTTGTATTGATTTTAAAATTATTATTTAGATAGATTGACTTAAAAATAGCTTTAAATTTATTACGTCAAATAGTATTGCTTAGTTACTTTGGTACATCATCATCTCTATCTTTTTATAATCTTTTATTTGGAAGTGGAATATAATGCAACATTATCTAATTGCCTAGAAAAACTATTAGCTTCTGTTGAGAATTCTTACATTTTTTTTGAAGAATTAAGAGGATTTGGAATTCATTTTTAAACAAGCTGCATAAAGATGAGAAACACCAGACTCGAGTTTCGCTCTCATTTAGAGCTCATCAGTGATGCTTATCTCACCGCGAATGAGATAAGCATCACTGATGAGCTCTAATGAGAGCAAAACTCGAGTCTGGTGTTTCTCATCTTTATGCAGCTTGTTTAAAAATTACATTTTTTTGCGTGCTATAAAGATTTGTCTCTTTCAATCTTTTATCAATAATAGAGTTATCAAAAAGATAGCTGAGAAAATTCTAGAGCAGTTTTTGATATTGTTGATTTAGTTGAGGGTATTGTGGCAGTAAAAGAACTACTAAATGATATCAATCTTTTACCTTCTTTTTTTCATTCATATGAAACCAATTTGCAGCTTTTTATCATCTAAACATTTTATGTTACAAATTATTTTTGTTTTTGATTCCAACTTGCACCTCTGTCTGTATGTATCCTTGACCAATGTGAATCATGTTATCTTCTACAATATTTGTAATATCTGAATTTTAATTACAAATCTTGGATCATTTATTGTAGGTGTACAATATAGTGCTTCATTATCTTTTAATGCCATTATACCTTTCAAATTAGCCAAAGTTTTTTTTATAGTTATAGGCTTTGCAGAAACAAAAAAAATTAAAAGCAAGTAGAAATATTGGCAATTATAATGCTCACTTTTGGGGGAGTTTATTTCTAAATTTTAAAAGTTAGCAAAAAGATATATAAAGTATAAATAGCATATTCAATTGTGTTTTACTAACATTTTTCCTGGATGCATTCTCTGCCTTGCAGGTCCAAATGCAAAGTTTAGGTTAGGTGAAAGAGTTAGGTGAAAACCAAAACATGTCAGAATGTGCTACTTCTGTTTTTGGCATTTTTTTAATCATTTAAAATTTTTAAACCCCCTTCTAGGAAGACTTTTTTACCATATTATTTTATTTGAAACACTAAGCAAAGATATGGGCCCCAAAATAGTCATAAAAAAGAAGCGATTTATTCTCAAATGAATTAAAAAATGTGTTACTGTACTGCAGTTTTTCTTGTCCTATTTTGGAGACTTATGCTTCTTATGCCATTGAGTTTTAGATAATAAAAGTAAATGACCTATAGCAAGCATGGCTTTTGTTCAAAAATTAAAATATGACGTCGTTGTCGTGACGTTGGCGCTTTACGACATTTTTCTAATTATGTGTAAAAACTGAATTTACTAATAGTAAATTTGTAGAAAAAAACTTGCCAGGTTGGTACTAATTTTTTCAATTTACTTGGCCTATTTATTTTCATCACTGTTTTAAAATAATTAGCACAATTTTTTTTCAATAAGCAAATTAAAAATATTATTATTTTAGGTATGTAAATTTTTAATCTGAAAGAAAAAATTTTCTCAAAAGAATTATTTATTAATATTTAAAATTTGATCTATATATTTAAAGCTTGATATACAAAATCTGTCCAAAAAGTATCTGACCTTTGGGCATAAAACATACAACACAATGAATATCACAAATTTTATTTAATATCCATTAAAATAATCTCTTGCAAGTGCACACACTTTTTTCAGCACCTCTGCCACTTTGGAAACACCACTTGAACTCCTCTGGAATGCTTCTGAGCTCCACCGTCATTTTTTTTTTATAATGTCCTTACACCACTGAAATTGCATCCTTTTAGCATAGTTTTTAAGTTGGGGAATAGCCAGAAGTCGCTTAGTCCAAAATCAGGAGAGTAAGGAGGCTGTTGCACAAGTGCCATATTGTTTTTGGCCAAAAAACCATTGATTACATGCACGGAATGAGCAGGAGCATTGTCATGGTGAAGCTGCCAGTTCTTTCCTGTCCACATGTCTGGTAGCTTTCTTCACACGGCATCATGAAGGCAATATAAAACCTCCAAGTAGTACTCTTTATTGATTATTTGGCCTTCTGGTGCATATTTGTAATGCACTATGCTGCAGGAATCAAAGAAACAGGTCAGCAGCACTTTCATGTTGCTGCAAACTTGTCATGCTTGTTTGGACCATGGTGATTGTGGATGCTTCCATTGTGAAGATTGAAACTTGCTTTCTGGATCATAATAATAAACCGAGATCTCATCACCAGTTATGATAGTCTTTGTAAATTCTAGATCATTGTTTGCACAATTCAGCATGTCCTTGGCCATTTCCACATGAAGCTCCTTCCATTCCTCCATCAGCAAGTTGGGAATGAATTTGGCCAACACTCTCTGCATGCACCAATCTTCAGTTAAAATACAGTGAACTGATCCTCTGCTTATTCCTACTTCTTTAACAATTTCCCTGAGTGTTAGACGGCAATCTTTCATTACAATTTGGCATACCTTCTCAATCACTTCCTTGTTTTAGATTGTGATGCATGCTTCACTCTCCACTGACATTGGTTTAA
This sequence comes from Diplosoma virens, assembly GCA_963680785.1. Lineage (NCBI taxonomy): Eukaryota > Metazoa > Chordata > Ascidiacea > Aplousobranchia > Didemnidae > Diplosoma > Diplosoma virens. The sequence continues at coordinate 39,310,564 of OY796882.1, read as the reverse complement.
TCAATTGACTAAGCGATTAAACCAATTTCTTAATTTGAGTTTGACTTATGGCTTCATTTCCAAAACTTGCTGTATCTTTTGAATTGTTTTAGTTTGATTATTGCCTAGCTTTTGGAAGAATTTGATACAATATCTTCATTTGATGCTTTCTGTCATTATGCTTGTGAGCAAAAATCAATGATCACGCACTATATGACTGCACTAAATGCTTCAAAAAAAGAGAATGACACCAAGTATCTGTTTGAAATTTTTTAAGCATAGGCAGTAATTGCAACATTACAATCCTCCAAAGCCACATTGCTGGCATGGGATTATTTTTGATGGGAGGAGATAAGGTCAGATACTTTTTGGACAGACCTAGAATTTATTTAAATTTGATTGGTTGGTCAAAACATAAAAATGATTTTCACATAGAAAATTTTTGCAAGATATTTCAAAGGAGTTTTTGAAATTTTACTATATATGACGTATATGAGGTGACAAACACACGCACTCTGATGCTTTCACATTAAACCTATTAAGCTTAATCAAAGCAGCATTCAGTTGCATAGACATTTAAAGCAAATTATGCTATCAGCAGAAGTAATCAATAAAAATTTAACTTGGGATACAACTCAATTACAGGTAAATAGTGAATAACAACATGTGACAAATAACATGAATGAGTCATGAATACCATACCAAAGCTGTAGAATGCCTTTATTTGTCTGTGAATCTGCAAGTTGCAACAGCATTGCATGGAGAAGGTACATCATTAGGCAGAGCAAGTGCATCCTTTTCTACAGTGTCATTGCACATGATCACACACATCATTTTTGGTGTTGATGAAGATCTTGTTCAATTGATTGATTTGCTTTAAAAAGATAAGAGCTAAGTTTCACTAGAAAACAGTAAATGATGTCTATAAGATGCTGCACATGGGCACAGTAGGGGTTTCGATTTTTGATTTTGACCTTGTCAGCAAGTGGGTCTGTTTTGTTGGTCAAATAAGTCAACAAAAAAAGCCTCAGCTCCAGGATATGTAAACCAACTAGGGAGTGATGCTCTGTTGCTTAATCTTTTTTAGTAAGGTAAATAATTTTTTGTGGTTTTAAAAAGCTACTTGGTAACCACCTTGGTGTAAACTTGTAGAAATAGCCACATAAGAGACATCACACTCTACTGCAAATGGCAATGATCTGTCAATAGATTGCAGGAAACTTTTGTGTAACTCAGATTTCAGCAAAACAAAAGAATTTAATGCCCTACCAGTGAGGGAAAAAGTTTTGGCTTCAGCTAAAGTTCACACTTTTTTGAAAAAAAAATTACTTGGCATAATATGCAAACATAACTAAATACATGATGCAAAGCACTTTAAGTATTAAGGATAAAAAAATTCTAGGGTCATGTATAATTGTCATATTACCAACAAAATGACCCAAAATATTAAGAATTTCAATGGAGCTTATGTTTTTTTTTGTAAATTTGTTGTGTTGAGTTCCATCCATAATGACATTATGATTATGATCAATCTGATGGTGCTTGGTGATTATGGTATTATCGATATACAAAAATGCTTTGTTGGGATTTTTCTTTTCAATAAACCTGAACATTTTACATTAAAACTCAGTAATTTTATGATAAGCACTTTTCAAACAACATGTTGAAAACACTTTATACTTTGAAAGCACATTAATCAAGTCATCAATATGTGGAAAGAGATATGTATCTAATTCAGTGTAGATGTTAATTATTTGTGAGCAGTCAACACAGTCTTTGTTATGATTCCTAAATTCATTTTAAACTACATGTTGCAGCAGGGTGGTCCAAAAGTGCGAGCATGAAGGGCCACATTTCAAATTTGTGGGCTGCAAACAAGAATATTGCATTGTAAAAAAACTCCTCTGCACAGCTAAATACATTATTAAAATTTGCTGTGTCTGCACACCTAACACAATTATGGATTAGGATAATTCAAAGCTTTCTGTTTGCCTATGGCTCAAGAAAGTAATTTTTGCAAAACAAAATACACAACACACCTCCATAAAAGCAAAACAATTTATTGTTTCTTAATTTTTTACTTGTGTCAATGTCCACTTCAGTTTCAGTGATTGACAGGCATAAACAGGCATCAAGGGTTTTATCACCATTATATTCTGTGTAGTGCTTTTTATTTGCTTTTGAAAAAGCACTTTCAAAAATGTACATGCTATCAAGAGTGGAACACATTTTTGTGCAAAGTCTCTTAAGTGGGAGAAATTTTTTTTGCGTAGTTTTTTAAAATGTGTCGTAATGCTCATTCTTTCTTGACAATAGAAAATAATCCGATTGCAATTCACATACTGGTAATTCTTGCTGAAGATAAGCCGGTTGAGGCTCTATGCTACTTCTATCAAATTGTTAAAAAGCTCTACTTTTGCTTTCAGCAAATCAAAGACAGCAAATTTATCATTAAATTCATTACTGATGTCACCAATTTTTTCAGAAAAAGCTAAAAAATCAATGCTTTTTGCTTTACTACATAGTTAGCTGTTTTTTACAAAAGCCTTCAATGTGTCCAACCAGTTAAGATATATTTTGTTTTTTGCCTTGCAATTTCATGTTCAGAATGTTCAAGTGAGTACTAATATCTGTCAAGAATGTTAATAAACCAATGAACTTGTCATCACTCAATTGAAGCTGGTATTTCTCAGTCATTCTTTCTATTGTTCTGCAAGAAGTTTAATATTTACAAAAAGTTTAATATTTACTTTTTGCAAAGAAAAAAGTATTTCAATGTTTGGCCTGCACTTATCCATTGGATTTTGGATTAAAGTGGTGCATCTTTATATTTGGCCCCAATGTCTTTCAAGAACTGGATGAATTTCTGTGTCTTGGGCTATGTTTCCACCTTTAATGATGTTTACTATGTTCTTCACATTAACATAACTCATATGCAAAAGTTTTGTACGTAATGTTTTTTGGTGAATGATGCCATGAAATATTGAGCAGTTCACACCACAATCTTTTGGAATGCCTAATAGCTCATACCTTCCCCTGTTATTGACCTTGCACCATCTGTTACAATGCATGCACACTTTTGAAGACCTTCATAAGCATCAATGATAGCAATGAGGTTGCTATATATGTCGATACCTTTTGTAGCCCCATGAAGTAGAGATATTATGAGTTGTTCTTTACAAAAAGTAAAGTTTTTGTCAACAGGTTTCATTAACAGAACTTTTTTCAATTGTAACATGACATTGTCCCTCAATTCTGCCACTCTTCGTGCAACAGTTTCATGAGATAAAGACATGTTTTCAAAATTTTTGGCTACTGTTTTGTCACCAAAAGCAAGGGCTATCTTAACTGCACACTATTTTCTCGATGACATACCAATCTATGTCATGTCATATAAATTCACAAGTTCATGTAACACAAACATGACAGTCATTGGTATGTCATTGAGACATTTGATTGCAAGAGTCCAGGAGCATTTGAATTTTAAAAGCATTCAAGGGAGTGCTGTAAAAAATCATATTTTATCATGTGCTTCTTGTTCAAGCGTTATATTTGGTTTAAATAATTTTTCAATATTGTGCAAATGTAAATTAGAATTTCACACTAGAATACACAAAGCTTTATTAATAAGAAACTCCAATCCTAATTTAAATTATTAATTATATGCAAATGGAACATCATTTTTACTGAACATTTTTTAAAAATCTGCTTGTTTTTTCATTTTTTGTTTCAAGTAATTTAATTTACTGCCAATATTTTTACAGTGTCTAAAATCTGCTTGTTTTTTTTTGGCTTTAGCTACTGCTAATGTGTTTATAGTGTTTGAAAAATCTGTCTTCATCTTGTATAAAATTACTTTGTTAGTGTTTACAAATAATTGATTCTCTTTTTAAATTGAAGCAAAGTCAGGAAAGACTATTTACTACAAAACCTGATGAGGGCTGAAGTTAGCTGAAAACGTTTGTTTAATTTTTTATTTTTGTTTCTGTCATGCTTTAATAATGTAAATAAATCAATTAAAAAAAATTTAATCCAATATAGCTGCTTATAGCAATTTTATGGTATAAAAAAGTAACCTCTCTACCAAAGCTATTTATATTTACAGGTTGAGAATATAACTAACCAGATGCACCAACTAAAACAAGAACATGAAAAGAAAATTCACTATTTTGCTGGGTTATTAGATGCTCGATCTACTAAAATACAAGTGATTATTAAAAATTAATTTTCTTTTAATCAATATATCTGGTGGGCAAGTTTAGTAATTTTTTGATTGGAAAAAGCAAAAGAAATGTTTTTATTTTTTTTGTGAATTTGTGCATAATTGTTTTACCTATTTTTATAAATTTTTCAAAGATATAGATAGTTGATATAAATTTTTGAAAAATTACAAACAAAATTTCAGATAACTTAACTCACAATTAATCATTACTTAACTCAATGTTTGTCAAACTGTAACTTGCAACTCCAAACAGGGTTGTTTGAAAATTTCTGGGGTCTGTTGCTGTTTGGATTGCTTTTTTCAACTTTTGTTCATTTTTTTAAAAATTAGTAAAATTCTGAGATCAAGTAAGCTTCTTTACTTTTGCAATAGGTTTTTGTAATTAATATTTTACAATTTAGTTTAGAGGTGAATAAAGTTCTTGCAGCTCATTTAAAAAAAAATTGACAAACAGTCTGGATTTAGATCCAAAGTGTATTAAGTTTTATAAATTTTTTAATGATTCAGTTTAAAACAATGCAATCAAATAATGTCATGATTAAAATAAATTGTTTGATGGACTGAATTAGTAAAATTAGAGCAACCAGATTTGGCTCACAGTCCTAGCTTGCCCATGTCAGCCTATACCAGAGTGCGCCAAATCAGGTAGTTTTAAGATGTTTGCTGTAAAAAATGATTGATCTTTTTGTTTCATTATCTTGGGGTTGCAAGAAGTCTAAAGTTTTAGTTTTCTAAAAAGTGGGTCACTTTAAAAAAAGCTTGGGTACCACTGACTTAAGTTTACTTTTTGACAAGTCAAGAATTAGTCATTTAGGTTTGGTTTTTGATTTAAATTGCAAAAACAAATATTTCTCAAAGCAATTATTTAATAACAGCTTTCTACAAAATTTTTAATTATTTGGCTTATGTTGATTTGTTATGATCTTCTTTTTTTTTAGAAACTTGAAAATCAACTTCATGATGCTGTGTATGGAGTGAAAAAAAACAGTTATGAGATTGAGCAACCATTAGTATGTTTTTTATGCTTTTATGATTATTTTGTATAAAATATTTTTTGATTTAGATTGAAAAAGAAATGAAAATGGATAACACCATTAAATTGGAACGTGGACAAAATATCCTAGAAATTAATGTCACTAAAATTGTATTGTCCAATGATGCTATCAGTCAGTTTGATGATAAAGAAGCTTTGCTTTTTGTAACATTTGCTTTTTATGATTTTGAATTAGTTAGCACTCCTATTTTGAAGCTTTCTAATCTTTTATTTGACTTCACTTCTCAATTTATTGTTAAAGTTGATGATATATTTTTGCATTATTTGCAGAAGGTGAGTTGATTATGTTGTAGTCAATTACTAAAAACAATTAAAAAAAAGGGATTCTAGCTAAACCTTTGGTTTTTAACCAAGTAGGAATAGGTATAGGAGAGAAATTTTATCTCAAATTTTCAATTTTTATTTTTTAAGGTTAGTATTGCAGTATTAACAAACAAAAATTAATAAAACAATACAGGGTCTGCCATGTTTATGCCATGTTTATGGCAACACACATTTTATGGAGATTCTTAAGAAAAATGAATGAAATCGAACATTTACAGGGTGTCAAGAAAGTTCCCAATCCTAAACAAAATTATATAGGGCTAATGACAGAAGGTTAAATCAACAAAAGGTTTATTGTGGTGATAGAACAAAGCTCCATGAACATAAAAAAATCTGGTTTATTCAAAATGACCCCCATCTGTATCAATAACACGTTGGAGCCTCTGTCGAAAATTCTGACAAGCAGCACGAAGGGCATCTTGAGGAATTTTCTCCCATGCTCGTTTCAGGGAAGCTCGAAGATCCTCCAGATTGTTATGGGGTGAAGAACAGGCTTCTTTTTCCAGAATACCCCACACACAGAAATCCATAGGATTGAGATCGGGCAAAGATGGTGGCCACAAATCTTTGGTCCAGAATGAAGGAAAGTGCTCTTCGCACCACTTCTGCGTCTTCTTTGATGTGTGAGAAGGCGCACCGTCTTGTTGGAAAGTGAAGGACTTATTTTTGAACTTTTCCTTCATCGATGCGAGGGCAGGGGTTAAAATATCATTGACATACGAATCTGTATTCAGTTTGACCCCCTCTTTAACAAAAATGAGGAGAGATTTCCAAGATTTGGAGATCGCACCCCATACCATCACAGACGAGGGTTTCTGTCGGCGTGAAACGAATCGAAGATGATCAGGGAGGTCCTTGGGCGACTTTCCGAGAATCCTGTCATTCTGGGTGTTGAACTTTGCCTCCACCGAGAAGAGTTTTTCGTCTGAAAAAACGATTTCGCCTTTCTCTGTGCCTCCCTTCAGACGGTTCAGCAGAATTTTGGCCCTCTCCTTTTTTTTTCGCTTCTGGAGGTCAGTTAGGAGTTGTCTTGTCCTGATTTTGTACAGGGACATTTTGAGATCCTGTTCAACAATTGTTCTGACAGACTCATGGCTGATATTCATGTCTTTAGCCGTTTTCCTCAAGGATCGTTTGGGGTTCCTCCGAATTCTCTCCATGAGGGCCTTGATCTTCGCTGGAGTGCGAGTGGATCGAGGTCGTCCACTCCTATCCCGATCCTCCATGGTTCCAAGTTCTTGGAAGCGCAAGATTGTATTGCGAACAGTCGATTTTGGTGCTTTTAGCAACTTCATAATTTTAGAATTTGAATGTTCCGCACAATGAAGTTAAATGATTGCAGCTCTTTTACTCATTTTATTATTATTTTAGCCAAAAAAATTTGAAAAGTGTATCTGAAACATTGAAAAGGAGGATTAAGTGGAAAAATGACGTACAGAACTTCTCATAATTCATTGAAGTTTTTGAATTACATTAAATTTAAAAATCGATCGGGAACTTTCTTGACACCCTGTATTGCATTGTATTATACCACGTACCTAAAGACCTAAAAACCTATTCTTACAAAATGCAAAAGAGGCATGAACTTCCAAATACTCATGAGCATATGAGACTCAAGAGATCTCAACACATTCTCGATCTCATGAATGAGGGCATGTTGCTCAATTTGGTGTTTAGCAATGAGAAGAAATTTGATGTTTAGCAATGCTTAAACCATTAAAATGATAGAGTTTGGAGTAAAGATGGATCAGAGGAAGCCAAGAAAGTTAGCCTATGCCAAAATCCAATTTCTTTGATGGTGTGGGTGGCAGTCACAGCTACTGGGAGATTTCCCCCTGTTTTTTGTCCTCTCAGGAGAAAAACTGAATAGCCACTGCTTCATTTGCAACATTTTGGAAGCTGAACTGCTTTCCTGGTCATGTCAGCACTTTGATAGAGTGCCATGGACTTTCCAACAAGATTCCGCACCGTCACATAGCTAAAAAATGACTTAAAGTTGGATCAAGGCTCACATTCCAGCTTTCATTAGCAAGGATGAATGGCTCTCAAGGAGTCCTGATTTGAACCCTTTTGACTTTTCTCTGTTGGTCATCTTAGAGAGCAGAGTCTACAGAACACCATCTGATTTGGTGAACCAGTTGAAGTCGAAATTGTGACAAGAATGGGACTTAATCCCCCAAGATGTAGTGCATGACTCCTATAAAGCTTTTTAGGGCAGATTGGAGTCTGTCATTAAAAATAATGGGGGCCATATCAAATAAATGTTGATAATTATCGTTAAGCATAGATATATGCTATAATTCAATGCAATAAATGTTCAATTTCGATAGTTTTTCTTGAGAACCTTGATAAAATGTGCGTTGCCATAAATATGGCAGACCCTGTATTGAACCTAAAATTAACAAAGAACATGAATAAATGCATTGCCTCAAGTGCTAATCCTACAGAGTTTTGTGTGAAAAACATGACCTTTTGAAGACCTTAAGCCTATCAAAAATAATCTCTGCTTTTATGTTTCTGTTTTCTCTGTAAAATCTTACTATTGTTTTATATTTTACTAAACTAACTATTCCATTGTGCATAATAAATATGCCACTATTGGGTTGTCCTAAAGTTTCAATCTTCTAAATGTGTTGCTATCACAGTCAGAACAGATCACTCTGTTCCAACCTACTTGGCCTGGAAGTTTTGAATTTTTATAAAGTGATTTCTATGCTTCCTTTCTTATTTCCTCTTCTCACCCACTAGCTCAGTCTTTTCCAGCTACATGGGAAAATCAATAAAGTTTAAATCAGTCTGGACTGATGTTTTGAACAACTTATTAGCAACTACTATCAATTTTTTTTTTATGTTAAAATTCACTGCCTCACCTCTCTTTTTCGATCCCTATTTTTTCATTAAAATCATTTAGAGCAGCTGGTTTCTTGTCTCAGTTTTTTTTGCCATGGTGTATTTACACTTTCAACTGATTTCTCACTTAACTCCCTTCTTGGAAATGATACTGCTCATTGGTTTACCAGTGATGTTGTATTAATTTTTTATCGCTTAATTGATTTTTAACAGTAAAGCAAAAAATTCCTGAAGACACTTTGTTTCCATAACTTGCATCATTGCCAAGTTTTCTCAATATTCTCTGTGAACTTGCGTTTTTTTGCTTTATCTCTATTCTTTCTATACGTTGCTTTGATAATCACATCCTCTTTATCGTTTTTAAGATAAGAAATAGGAAAAAGCTTTTTTGCAGTGCTTTGGGTAACCCAACATAGCATCTTTTTTCTCTTTGATTTTTCTGACTTTGATTATTTTTATTGTCTCACTTTGGCACTTTATTCTTTTTTTGCCACATCATTCTTTCTTTAAGTTGAAATATGTTTATATTACTCCAGGGTGAGGCATAAATTTGGAAACATAATTTTGAAGTTAAAATATTTTTAAATGCTTTCCATTTTAATGGAAAATTTTTGGTTTTTAGGAAAGCTGTTCTATTTTTTATAAAATTTTATTTTATAAATTTTTTATAAAAGCAGATTCTTTTTTTTAATATATTTTTTGTTAAACTTAATAATGAAAGATAAAAGAGAAGCAATTGTTTTTTTCACTGTGCAGGTAAATCCAACACAGCAATTGCAAATTGTTTTTGTGCAACAAGATCCACTGTTTGGAAAGCAATTAAGGATTTTTATATGACCATCAAAGCAGTGGTAAACCATGTTTATTTGATCTACTTAAATGATTAAAGCCATTTGAAAAAGAATTGTGAAAGCCCAAAGCATTTGATAAGAAAAATGACTAAGGACACAAAATTAAGTTCCAGAACCATGGGACAATTGATCCATGAAGATCTTCAGATGTCTTTTTTTATTCTTCAAAGAAGGTAGTCATTATCTATGACTGTAAAAAAGAAAAAACTTGTAAGGAGCTAAGTTCTTTTCAATGGATTGAAGAGAAGCAAGCACAACTGGTAAAACAGTCCAGTCAGGTGAGAAAATTTTTACTGTTAAGCAAGCCTGTAATGACAGAAATGATCAAGTTATTGACAAAAGTTATGCAGATATTCTATACAAAAAGAAAATTGTTTACAGAATCATGATATTGGCAGCAGTTTCAAGAACTTGAAAATCACCCCTCATTTTTGTTGAAACATTGGCAAAAATTAATGCTGGAACTGACATTGACAAGATTTTTAATCCTTGCTGAAATTTGCAAGATCACTTTGGTGATGACACTTTATATTGTAGTATCATCATTTTTGGTTATAGAAACTCTCAAACAAAAGTGATAAAGCTTCTTCAGATTGTGTTAGGATTAAATTAACATACCCTGGGAAACAAGTTTACATAGTACAGATAGTAAGAACAAAATCAGGATTTAGACAATAAGAAAAGTTCCAATTTTTTTAAATTACTGTATAAGCAGAAGTTGTGATTACTAATGATGTTTTTTAATGATTAATGATTTATTAGCTATTTTTAAACTGTGTAGGGCCAGAAAAAGTTAGTAATAGTAACCTATTGTTCTGTTGTTTTTTTATAGAATTTTTTCTGTTTAAAATAATAGCCAGCTCCACTTAATTATTTGCTGATTTACTCAGTAGTACAGCAGGGATCATCAAGAGCATTAAACTTCCCCAAGAAAGAAGAATGTGAGATTGGTGAAAGATTTATTTTATACTTTTTTGCTTATTTGTGTGAAAAATTTTCTTCACTTGACATTGAAGGGTGGTTGGGAAGAATTTTTGATTGCCCTCAGATACAACATTTAGATTAATGCTGAAAAATTTTCTATGTTTCACTTATCAGGCAACCTTGAAAAAAATGCTTTAACTCATTCCCTGCATAAAACAAGAATTCTCATCTTTGGTGATCACAATCTCCCTGCATAAAATGAGAATTTTTGTTTGATGATCACATTGTTTCATGGTGCAAGTTTTTCTGTTCAGAAGCAATTTGACAGCTTAACAGACACAGTTTGACAGCTTTATTTGTAAAGCTGTTTAATTAACTTGGAACAGATTAGGTTTACTAGTTCATAACTTTTATAGTCAACATCCACAAGATCTCTTTGCCAATTTTGAAATACGTTATAAAAAAATTAGATGGAAAATTAAGATTTTTTATGTAGACTCATTGTTTGATACTTTTTAGTTGAAGAAATCATGATTTTGTTACAAAATTCAAAATGTTTTGCATAGTTTATGGGAATATGTTTGAAAAAATTCATAGTCAGGGTTTTGGATGGTGCTGTAAACAATTGTATTTGCTTATGGTACCTCTTTTTTCAAGTTCTATTATGCAACTCAGTATCATCAGGCCTTGACATTTACTTCATTTAGTATTTTAATTTGTTTGGAGTCTGAATATTTTTTAAAAAAACATACAACTTTGAAAAACAATCTGATGCATTAAAACATAATACAGTTAAATAAAATAATGGTTGACAAAGAACAACATTTATAAGAAAAAAGTTTTTTTTTAATCTCTATATTTATCCTCCTTACTTGCAGGAAAACCAAGAGGTGCTAATACATAGAATAAAAAATTACCCTGACCTGGTTCCAAAGACACCAAGATATTCAATAGAGATATGACTGAAATTTAGAACTGCTTGCCAAGACAACCAAAACAGAGATATATGGTGCGAGTAGGTTTTAAATTGAGACCATGTCAATTGCTATCCTGGCACTTTAACCACTCAATGCCACAGATTATTCACATGAAGGTTAGTATTTTGTGACTATTGTTATTATTTTTTTCAAAACTCTAGTTTTTTTGAGTACCATATTAGTTTTCCTACAAGTTTCAAAATATTACCGTATATACCAGCGAATAAGCCGAGGTCAATTTTTAGCTCAGAAAATGAGGGTTTTTACATATTACCGCCCAAAAAGCCGAGGCGGAAAAATTGCGTTAACTACTGTCCCTTTTTCTCTTTTTCTAACATTTTTTTTCAGTTATGCATTGCATTCATTATGCAACAATGCACGCTCTTTTAAACAAATATCATTTTATTCGCATTTTTTTCCTTTTTACGCACTTTTTAGCACAGATGCAACAGATGAAGTGCTTTGTTTTGATCAGTCACTAAATAATTTGGTACGGTTAATTTGTTAATTTTTGTGCGTGAAAAGATGTCTGCTCCTGCAAAAAAAATGCGTTATAATGCTGGCTTTAAACTTGTTATTTTATTTACTGTCTTTATTTAACTCTAGATGTGAATTGATGCATGGTGAGATCATGCTATTGTGGGATTGAAGGTGTCATTTTGTGACCAATTTTGACCTCCGGTATTTTTGGTCCAAAGCTATATTTGCCAAATAAGCCAACTCCAGAAAATTAGGTTAAAAAATTAGGTCCAGAAAATCGGCTTATTAGCCGGTATATACGGTATATTGCAAGATTGAAGACATATTTTGTTTTTTTTATGTACATATTTTGGATGATTATGAGTAGTGATGTCTTTAGTATGAAATGAACAGAGCGACCACACCAGACCTCCTTAAAAAACTCCAAAAGTGGCCCCCTTAAGAAAATATTGCTCTATTTCTTTATAGTAGCACCATAATGGTGGCCTCTCCTAAAGTGATGACTTTTTTTTAAAGATCACTTTGTTTTGGAACATGAAAAAGTGGTCCTCCCTATTTTTCTTGCACTGAGCTCCCTTTTTGTAAGACCATCACTGATTATGAGCTTTAGAATAAGTGTTTTGTTAAGTGGTAAAAACAATTCACAAATATACCATAAAATTACCAATCCTGTTTTTTATTCAATATCATTTTCAATTGTAATTATTCAAAGGTGCAACAAGTAGAATGGGTAAGCATTAGAAATTTACATTGTCAGGTAAATAGGTTACTAAAAGTAATGTAAACATAAAAGCATTATAGTTAGTACAGTGCTTCCTCAATCATTTGGTCTGATATTGTTACTTTCAAAAATATGAGCGAATAAGCAAAAAAACTGCTTAATTTCTATTGTCAAAAGCAAAAAAACCACTTAATTTTTATTGAATTTCTATTGTCAAAGCAACAATAATATACAGTATGTACATATTTACTTTTTAGATCTACACTGTACTAAAAAATGAATTAATTTTGGATTGTTTGCAATTAGATTCATGTTTTCTCAGTAGATTTTGAAATAATTTTGAAATAATGTACTGTGGTATGCATTACAGCTGTGATGTACCAAAATACAGGGTGTCTATAAATTATTGTTACAATTTTCACAGTTTGTCAAAATTTTATTTTTTAGATATTTTTATTTGATTTGTTTTATAGTAAAGAAAAATGCTTTAAGTTTTTTCTTTCTTAACAGGTACTTGTGGAAATAATTAAATTTAAAATTAGAATTTGTTTAGTGATTGAGCAGAATATTTTTGAATTTAGTAGTGAAAGTAGAGTTCATGAAAATGAGCATGCTGCAGGAAAAAGCCCAGTGTGTTTCCTGGTTTATAGAGAGCAAGTCAGACATCCATACACAGCAACACTTTAGACACAAGTATGGAAGAAAGCCACCTGTGTGACCTACCATTCAAGCATGGCATAAAAAGTTTATGGAGGCTGTTACTGTAGATATGTTAGCAAGAACATGGCAAGAAATTAAATATTGGTTGGATATCATATGGGTGACTGATGGTGCACACATAGAGGTGTACTAAAGCATCTAATGTAAACTTGAAGCATTTCTTTTTACTATAAAACAAACTGATTGAAAATATCTTAAAAATAAGACTATGGTGAATTTTTGAAATTGTAATGATAATTTATGGACACTCTGCATATTGTACAAATTATAGCAGCTGAATATTTGAATGCCAGATAAACAAAATGCAGATAATCAAGCAAACTTTATAGTTGCCATAAAGCCATTTTGCTTCTAAAAAATTTAAAAACTAAAATGCTATAAAAAATTTTTTTTATCCTGAACATTGCATTCAACATTTTCTTATGATCAAAACCTAGAATCTAATTATCAATTTGGTTAAAAAATGCAACTACTTTTTTGTATCATTTCTTCACAGAACAACTAAATAAATGCATCAAAATATCCCGAAATAGTAAAGTTATATGATCATAAGTTTCATTTTTTGCAAGTGTATGGTTCTTATCACTTCAATTATCAGCTAATATTTAAAGAAGGATTAACTCCCATCTGTCTCACTTTATGGTTTCTAAAACAGATTAATAAAGAAATCCCCACACAGTTTGCAATAGCAAGAAAAGAGTCATTTTAATTAGGCACTGAGAAATGGTTTGTGAAAATTTAATTTTGCTGTTAATGAGTTAAGCTTAGTTACAGCAGCTGTCTAAAGCTTACTTGGAAATTCTTTAAGCTCTTAAATATCATGACTTTCTAAAACAGCTGTTAAATTCATACTAATAAATTAGATAAAATATGTTTATAAAGGCCCATTTTCTTTAAGGTCATATAAACTTTTTTTAAAAGCTTAAAAGAATGAGTAATGAGCAGCAAGACCACTTCTGCAAGATATAAAACAATGGAAAAAATATACCAGTGATCATAGGTGCTGAGTTTGACTTTTTTGCGGTGTGTGAAATTTATTTTCTTTAGAATGGAAACAAACAATCACCTGAATATGCTTATGGAAAGCAGCTCTGAATTCAAATATTCACCCATCTGCCAACCTATTTAAACAGTGTCACTTTGTGGAAAAACAGACACAAATGAACACTATGACATCACATCGATGATTAACAATGGAAAATTGTACACTTTAGACATTTTTAAAAAATAGGCACAAATAAACATTATGATATCAATAACGATTAAGGGTGGAATAGCATATGCTTAAAAAAATTAAAACACAATCATCAAAATGTATTCATATAAACTGCAGCCCTGTAAATTTTACGATTCATTAGTAGTTTTTCTTGTACTTTCTGACAAGTCTGGCGCTATTAAGACATCAATGTTGCCTACAACTAGGAGTAGGAGTTTGACAGAATGACAATAAATTTGCCTGACAAAACTTCTTTTTAGGGGCATTGTATAAATTTTATAGTACCTTTTACCAAAGATTAACTCTGACCATAGTACTACTTTTTGTCACAACTCTGCATTATGTCTCTATCAGTATTTGACAGTAAAAACTAGTTTATGAATTTACAAAGGAGTATTGTGATGTCAAAATTAGGATGCTTCCTGTTTGTGAACAAACAATGAATAATTAACAAACAAACACTCAAATGACTGCAATTAAAAACAGAACTTGCAATGCTTTTTGCAAGGGCACATTTCATATTTACACTGCAGATCTGTGTGAAAACTATTGACTGTGTAAAATAAGAAAAAAAATTAGCAAGTGTGCCACACACCTGGCTAAATTTGCAGATGTGTGGTGCACACCTGCACACTCATATTCAGCATCTATGCCAGTGATGTTGGAATATCAATATGATGGCATACAATTGCTCTTGCTTAAAAAAAACTTTAGCAGTTTATACCTAATTTCAGAACACACAAAAAACTGTTTTAAGATTATCAAATGTGAAATTTTTTGTCAGTTATTTACTTTTTAACCCTTTCTTGTCACCATAATCTTTACATTAAAAGACCAAAATATTTGTGTAGTTTTTCATTTATATTTTGTAAGTTAAAATTGTCAGTATACAGTAGATCATATACATAAGCTAAATTTTGTGTTTTTTATGCTTTTTTTATTTGTTTTTTATGTTTTTCATTACCTTTCATAAGATGTTTCACAAATCATGTTATCAGAAAAAGTTAGCAGTGTTTAAATAATATATTAAAAAGTTTTATTCAGAAAATATGTCAATTTTTTCTGCAAAAGTAAGCTTAAAAAGCTTCAAATGTGCAGATCAAAAATATTAAACATCTCAAAAACTAAAACACACAAAAAATATGATAGTACTTTTGAAATCAATGCTTGAAATCACCTTAAAATGCTCTTAAACCCTAATCCTCATAAAGTTTGTTAAAAATTGTTGGAGCTGTTAGTATAAAGCTTTCTCTTTTCTTTTCTTTTTTAACCTTTGATTGTGTTAATTATTCTCAAAAGGATGTGTCAAACTGAACCTAATTTTATTTACTTAATTAAAAGTTTTTTCATACAATGTGCATACAACAACAAGCAACAAGTGGCACATAATCACACTCAGTCAATGCTGTCAGACATTTGATATCTAAAAGATAGCTATAGTTTATAAGTGGGAAATGTGTGACTTCCATGAGTTTTTTGTGAGGCTTCCACAAAAGGTTGTATTAATTAATATTAATATTTAATTATATACAGGGTGTCAAGAAAGTTCCCGATCGATTTTTAAATTTAATGTAATTCAAAAACTTCAATGAATTATGAGAAGTTCTGTACGTCATTTTTCCACTTAATCCTCCTTTTTAATGTTTCAGATACACTTTTCAAATTTTTTTGGCTAAAATAATAATAAAATGAGTAAAAGAGCTGCAATCATTCAACTTCATCGTGCGGAACATTCAAATTCTAAAATTATGAAGTTGCTAAAAGCACCAAAATCGACTGTTTGCGATACAATCTTGCGCTTCCAAGAACTTGGAACCATGGAGGATCGGGATAGGAGTGGACGACCTCAATCCACTCGCACTCCAGCAAAGATCAAGGCCCTCATGGAGAGAATTCGGAGGAACCCCAAACGATCCTTGAGGAAAACGGCTAAAGACATGAATATCAGCCATGAGTCTGTCAGAACAATTGTTGAACAGGATCTCAAAATGTCCCTGTACAAAATCAGGACAAGACAACTCCTAACTGACCTCCAGAAGCGAAAAAGAAAGGAGAGGGCCAAAATTCTGCTGAACCGTCTGAAGGGAGGCACAGAGAAAGGCGAAATCGTTTTTTCAGACGAAAAACTCTTCTCGGTGGAGGCAAAGTTCAACACCCAGAATGACAGGATTCTCGGAAAGTCGCCCAAGGACCTCCCTGATCATCTTCGATTCGTTTCACGCCGACAGAAACCCTCGTCTGTGATGGTATGGGGTGCGATCTCCAAATCTTGGAAATATCCCCTCATTTTTGTTAAAGAGGGGGTCAAACTGAATACAGATTCGTATGTCAATGATATTTTAACCCCTGCCCTCGCATCGATGAAGGAAAAGTTCAAAAATAAGTCCTTCACCTTCCAACAAGACGGCGCGCCTTCTCACACATCAAAGAAGATGCAGAAGTGGTGCGAAGAGCACTTTCCTTCATTCTGGACCAAAGATTTGTGGCCACCATCTTTGCCCGATCTCAATCCTATGGATTTCTGTGTGTGGGGTATTCTGGAAAAAGAAGCCTGTTCTTCACCCCATAACAATCTGGAGGATCTTCGAGCTTCCCTGAAACGAGCATGGGAGAAAATTCCTCAAGATGCCCTTCATGCTGCTTGTCAGAATTTCCGACAGAGGCTCCAACGTGTTATTGATACAGATGGGGGTCATTTTGAATAAACCAGATTTTTTTATGTTCATGGAGCTTTGTTCTATCACCACAATAAACCTTTTGTTGATTTAACCTTCTGTCATTAGCCCTATATAATTTTGTTTAGGATCGGGAACTTTCTTGACACCCTGTAGATATTGACAATTTAACAATTAATTAAATTAAAATAAAGAACACTATGCATGTATATGTCAGTGACTACTGGTGATGAAAGAAAACCTTTTTTTAGAGATCACTAGTTTTTGGTAACAAAAATCAAGAAAACTGGAACAGATTCAAAGTAAAGCTCCTTTTTTTTTAGGGATCACTACTTTTTAACGTCAAAAATCAAGAAATCTGAGACAGATTCAAGGTGATGATGGTTTATTCCTGGGTATTTCAACTCATGCAGCCTCCTTTGTTACTGCCTAATATAAATTTAGCCTCTAATAATGAAAAGATTTCCCACATCTGCCAAAGTATATTCAAAATCTGTTACATTAACCATTTATTGTCATAATTGTCATAACCTTGTGGCAAGTACAAAATTTTGAAAAATTTGAATCTGAGATATTTTGAGATAATATGTTAAGGGATTAATACTTTAATGTAGTAAATAAACTGAAATTTTTTGATCAATATTATTTGTCATACAAATATTTCTGTGTTTGTTATACAAATGTTTAAGATAACTTTTGGTATTGACTGAATCACTTAAACTTTTTAGATTTTAAGCAGTTTTTAAAAAAACTATTTTTCTAGAAATTTTATTAGCCCTGTATATTTTTTTTATAGAATTTTGTCTATATGTAAGAAAGCTCATAGACAATAGACAAATTTTTTCTGGCAGCAGCAACTGGAATCAATGGATTGATGGCTTTGAGCATGGCCAGATGGAAAAAGGATCTTTTTATAGTTAAAATTGAGAATTAATTGGTATTAAATTTTTTTGCCTAACTCTTCTGAAGTATATAGTTAAACACAAGGATTTATTTGATTACAAATCAAGCTGCTTTGAAAACGAGAAGCACCAGACTCGAGTTTCACCCTTGTTAGAACTTGTCAGTGATGGTTATCTCACTGCGAATCAAACTGACTACCTGTGGTCTTCCAGGCAGGAGACATCACCACTAGACCACACAAGCCAGACAGCAGATAAAACTCAAAGCAGCTATACATAGTTCTCAGATTTGCAGCTCAAGGTGCACCTCATGAGCGAGAATAGTTTCTTCTGAAGTATGTAAGGCAATAGTTAAATTAGAAATTAGGATATTTTATAGTAAGAGCAGACTTACTCATGACCCAGGCTTTAAGAAAGCAACATCCATCTGCATCAACTTTGAATGCAGCTTAGCAGGACTTTTTTGACGTCAGCAAAGCAACAAATTCCTGCAGTCTCATCAGGGAAATAACTCAAGTTTGGTTGCTACAGCTTTACTTACCAAACTTGACAGAAAGTGGAGAGATTGGTGGTTTGAAGCAGTTTGGAGCAAATCAATGGTTCAAAGCAATATGGGGTGCTGGTGCCAAAACTTTGCATTGATTTGCTCCAAACTGCTTCAAACCACCAATCTCTCCACTTTCTGTCAAGTTTGGTAAGTAAAGCTGTAGCAACCAAACTTGAGTTATTTCCCTGATGAGACTGCAGGAATTTGTTGCTTTGCTGACGTCAAAAAAGTCCTGCTAAGCTGCATTCAAAGTTGATGCAGATGGATGTTGCTTTCTTAAAGCCTGGGTCATGAGTAAGTCTGCTCTTACTATAAAATTAAATACAAGACAGTTTGGAGCAAATCAATGGTTCAAAGCAATATGGGGTGCTGGTGCCAAAACTTTGCATACAGCTGCCCTATCTCTGGCCTACTCAACAGCTGGTATTGAACACCAGTGTGGCATTGCATCAGTCACTTTTGCCTCTTAGACAGTGTCTTGAATGAAGCCTCACACATAGTCACTGGATGCCTGTGTCCCACTCCAACAAACCACTTACCTATACTTTCAGGCATTCATCCAGCTGATTTTTCCAACTAGGTGCAACACTCCCTTTGGCTTACTGTGGATCTTTGGACCCTGACCATTTGTTGCATGGTCTTTTAAGTGTGTCTTTAGATGCTTGGCCATGAGAGACTAAGATTTGGACACCCATGTGTGCCAGCTGTGCAGAATCTAATGAATAACCTTGCTGGACAAGGCATCTGCCCTTCTCAGTGGATGAACTATAGATGGAATGCAGATTACTGTGAAAGTACATCCAGGCTCCTTGCTTTTATACCCATAGCCAGTATCAGGCTTGTTGGATTAAGCTTGCCTTGAACAGTTTGGATTAAACACAATCATGTGTGGACTGGTGTTCAGCAATTCCATTTGTCCAAACACAAATGGGGTCTTGCTCCTTTACTGAAAAGAGTGCCACATATATCAAAAACCACATGGAGCTTGATGTCTGACAGTTTTGGATGACAAAATTCAATGCTGGCTCAACACAATTACTGTTGCCATCTGATCCAGTCAGCACAGCAGTTTGAGGTAGTAAAAAGATAGACCCTTAGCCCCAGTACTGTTTGTGACTGACCTAGAAGGGATGCCCTTTCAATCTTTCAAACAATGATGATAATGAGCATTGACACACATAAAAGCATGATTTATTTATGCATAAAAACATTATATTTACGCCCAGTTTTTTGTGTTTCAACTTTTTTGTATGTCATCCCAAAGGAAATCCTTATGATGTCCTGTTTGATCACTGAGAGGTTTTTGAGAATATATACATATGTACATTTTATTAAGCAAATATACTTAAGTTTATTACTAGTAAAAGTGGAGTTATCAATACTGATGTTATGTTTAAGTGAACCCAACTGTTGTTTTTTTGTTGCGCTTCATTTTTGGTTGAGGCTTGGCAGCACAACTTCCACTGGTTAAAATTACTAGTAATAAACTTCATTTTTTTATGACTAATTGTTCTTTATATTTTTTGTTGCCTTTCAGCTTATAATTTATAGATAACTATTGCTATGTTAGGCAGTTTTGTTCATAGCATGATCAAATCTCAACTTTCTTGTTATTTATGCTTTTTTTGTTTGCCATTGGCTAAATAAATTGTTTTCACTAAAAAAAAAAAAAAATTAATGTATTTCTAAGGCTGTAGTTGAGCCAAAATATTAAATGAAAAAAATATTGGAAATGTTTTACTATTATCATTTTATCATTTTGCTTTTTTAATTTAATAGGAAGATATTGTTTTTGAACTTCATCAAGCATTGGGCATAGAGCATAAAACCATTGCATCATGTAAAGTTTGTTTTAACAAGCTACTAGAGAAACCAAAAGGTCGAATGCATGGAACCACCAGTTTAATAAGTTTGTACAAAAAGCTTGTTTATTTTTAGATTCATTTTTAGATAAGCAAGTTATTAATTTTCATGTTTTATAAATATAATTTTGCCATATCTTTTTGTACACTAACAAAATTTATGACTAGCATGTTACTTTTGTTATATACTCACCTAAAATATGTTTTATGGTTGTTTGATTTGTTTATTTAATTGCTTATTTTTTATCTGCAAAACATTTAAATCAAAGGAATTAGTTGATAGCATGATAAGTGCTGTGGTTGAAAAATAAAAAAGTATTTTAATCACATTATAATTGATTGAGTATTCTGACAATCAGCTTTGATTTTTTTACACTAGGGCTTTTAAATTCGGCAGAATGGACAGAAATAAACAAGCTTACTTTTACAACTTTTACTTGTGTGTAAAATATATTTTTAGTTGGAATCTTTTTAAAAAATAAAAAAACTTCAATTATTGGCACCAACTTTTTCTTCAAATAGCTTTGCAGCTACCAAGCTAAAAAATGACATATACGAGGTCTGTTCAAAAAGTATCCGACTTTTTTGTATAAAGCACACAACACAATAAATTTTGCAAGTTTTATTCAATCTCCTTCAAAATATTCCCCTTGGTGGTTCACACACTTATCCCAGCGCTTCTGCCACTTCTCAAAACACTTCATAAACTCCTCCCCCGGAATGCTCTGAAGCTCCTCCGTCGCTTTTTTCATAATGTCTTCTCTTGACTGAAATCGCCTCCCTTTCAGAGTTGTTTTTAGCTTAGGGAACAGCCAGAAATCACACGGTGCTAAGTCGGGAGAGTAAGGAGCCTGTCTAATAAGTGGCATGCTGTTTTTGGCTAGAAAAGCTTGGACCACATGTGCAGAATGAGCGGAAGCATTGTCGTGGTGAAGCTGAAAATTCTTTGCTGCCCACATGTTTGGCCGCTTTCTTCGCACAGCATCACGAAGGCGACGTAGAATCTCCAGGTAGTACTCTTTGTTGATTGTTTGACCTTCTGGTGCGTATTCATGATGCACGATGCCACGGGAATCAAAAAAACAGGTCAGCATAACTTTCACATTGCTGCGGACTTGCCGAGCTTTTTTTGGGCGTGGTGATTCCGGATGCTTCCATTGTGATGATTGAAACTTGGTTTCTGGGTCATAACCATAAACCCAGGTCTCATCACCAGTGATGATTGTCTTGATAAATTCTGGGTCATGATTTGCAACATCCAGCATGTCCTCCGAAATTTCCTTCCGGAGTTCCTTCTGTTGCTCCGTCAGCAGCTTGGGGACAAATTTAGCCGACACTCTCCGCAGGTTCAAATCCTCAGTTAGGATTGAATGAACTGAGCCTGTGCTTATTCCCATTTCTGCAGCAATCTCTCGTACTGTTAAACGACAATCCTCCAACACTTTTTCACGAACCTGATCCATCGCCTCCTCGTTTCGGCTTGTGGATGGCCTTCCTGAGCGAGGATCACTTTCCACTGATGCACGGCCATCTTTAAAGCGTTTAAACCATTGCTTTATCTGAGTTGGGCTTAAGGCCTCATTTTCAAAAGCTTGTTGAATCTTTCGAATTGTTTCAACTTGAGTATCACCAAGTTTTTGACAAAACTTGATGCAATACCTCTGTTTGATGCGTTCTGTCATTGAAATGAAATTTTCTGAAAATCAAAAAACCGATGAACACGTACTACACGCCTGCACTAAATGCTTTACACAGAGAGATACGAATGACGAATTGGCCTGAAACGCTTCACGATTACGCGTGAATGTGTGTGTGTGCAGCCATGCTTTGCACGGGCAGTTTGCTCATACCTTATTGGCGAGAGGGAAAAAGGTCGGATACTTTTTGAACAGACCTCGTACTAACCAATGTTTAATTTGTAGTAATTATGTTGTAATGTCTATGTGCACTTTGTTATATTTTATATCAGAAGATGAACTGCTTTGATTAACATTTATTTATAATGGATTAACATTAATTTTTTTGTTTATTTGGATGAAAAGATTGCTAACATAATTGGCTGGTGAAAATGAATTTCTCATGTATATGTGTATATATACAGTATATATTAAATTACAAGAACCATGCAGAGAATTTTAAAAAAACAATTAAAGTCTATTTCACTTTTACAACTCATTAGAATGACTCTGAACACAGACAAAAATACTAATTCATATGCATTAATAAAATAATTAAGAATAAACGTGAGACTGCTCACACAAAAAGTACATACTAATAAAAACTAAAAACCTATGTAGCCAATAGGTTTTCAAAGCATTTTTATCCTCTTATATAATGTTACAAGGTCTGGCTAATAATATGAAATTACCAGCACACAATAGGTTGTAGGAGAGAAGAAGGCACAAAAGAAGAAATGGAAACCAGCAAGGCATAAATGGATAGTAAGGAAGTAACTTTAGAAAATATTAAAAGATTACAAAAAATTAACAAATATAGACGAACAGGTAAAAACAAGACAATAATAAGCATGCATGATGTTAACAGAAAAGTTAAAAAATTAAAAATACATATTAGGTTGGACTTTTTTTAGTTTAAATTTGTTCTGGTGTCAGCTTTTGGAGATGAACTTGGACCATTTTTTCAAGAGCGTGCTGTGGTCAGCTTGCAGTATGGCATGTTTTTTGAATAAGCCAAGATTGCAACATCTAGCATTGGTGATGTATGCAGATGATTTGCAAACAATTGACCAAGCTATTCTCAGTTTAATTCTTTTGTTATTATATTTTTCTATTGCTTTTAAAAAGTTCTGTAGTGTTTGCTTTTTCTTAGTGATTGAAATATTGCTGGTGACTGTAGAAACAAGTTTTGATTTCAGTTTCTCAGCTGCCAAAGTAATGCTAAATGGGTGATTTGGGGACTGATAGATGCTTTGTAGACAATAAATTTTGCTCAGGCTTTTCCATTGAGTGGGTAGTTGGATGGATTTTTGCAATTGCATGGTAAATGCTTGTCATTTATGTTTGATTGCAGGGATTTCTTGCTGTGGTTATTGATGATGCTTGCATTGTTCAGCATACAACTGTAACATATTTTATGAAGTTTGAGGTGTGCAGGAAAATATTTGCTTGTACGGTTATAAATTGCTTAGCCTATGTTGTTTATACTCTTTGGTTTTGGGAGGATTAAACCAGATAACATTCCTTTTTCTTTTTTTACTTTTGTTTTCTGTTCATGGTTCTTTGATTCTTCAGTTTAAATGAACAAAATAATAAAAACATGCAAAATTTTCGGTTCTATGTAATACAAGTTAGGCAAACAAGGTAATGTAAATAAGTCAGCAATACTAGCTCATGTGATAGATGCGCTTGGTTTTTAGCAACAAGCTCTTGCATACAAAGCAAAACATTAGCAACAGCACTAACAAAATTCATGTTTAGGTGTTTTGAGGGTATCTACCCATCCTGATATTCAGCAAGTGTTTGCTAATTGGTAAACATTCTTTTCAGGATGGGAAATGCCTGGAAATAACTGCTCTTTTTAGGGCACACTGCCAACAAGTTCTGAAGGCCCACCATTCTTAAGCTTGACATCAAAAGCCTCACTCCAAACAAGATGAATGTCCTTTATTATCTTGCTCTACATTTTTACAGTTTGAGGCACTCATCATCCTACTACAGGAGACCCACTACACTAATGCAGAAAAGCTAATACTTTCAAGCTTCCAGCTAGCTGGTTCTTCCTTAAGTAGGAAGCATGACCTTGCCACATTTGTCCACAAGCAACAAAGGTATACACTTTAAGAACTATCTCACAGACATCAGAGATTAAATTGTTGTCATGGACATTGAGGTTATAAAATGTTTACAAGCCTCCACCAAATACAATTGCAACCTTTGCTTATCACACCATCCAAGTTTGCTTTGTCAGTCCATGTCTGTTAAGCAATGGAACTTTTGCAAGGCCAAATGGAATCACTACATTGCTTTGACAAATAAATTTGCAAACACTTTGTTGTCACATGATTTACTGGATATGGATGTGGCTTACCAGGACTTTTGTAACATCATCAAGAAAGCAGCTGAAAAGATTATCCCATGCAGTTATATTTTGTGTTGGGATGCATAGTGTGAATCCTTTTACACAACATTTGCGCAATCTCAGAGAGATGAATCAAGTTTAACTGCTACAGTTTATTGCTGAATTTTACAGGAAGCCAAGGGATTGATGGTTCAAAGCAGTTTGGAGCATCGACTTTTCACACTGTAGTCACAATGTATGAAGTATTTTGAACAACCTTATTGA
The DNA here is from genome assembly GCA_963680785.1 of Diplosoma virens. Taxonomy (NCBI): domain Eukaryota; kingdom Metazoa; phylum Chordata; class Ascidiacea; order Aplousobranchia; family Didemnidae; genus Diplosoma; species Diplosoma virens. The sequence goes on along the minus strand of OY796882.1, from coordinate 39,285,958 downwards.
TAGGTCATGACATTTTCTTTGTCACTGTATCATTTCAGCTGATGTTATTGCATATCAGCTAGTCAGAAATAGAAGATATGAGGCTGTTGATTGCAAGTTATCTCGACTTGTCACACAAAAAGTGTTTGACCTTTAAAGAGCCACAACACTAGACCTAGTGAATATCTATGGGATAGAGGGAATTTACTGCTGTCCTCTGACACTTAAAACCAGGTAAAGCTCTGGACCCTGATTCCATTGTTTCAGAGCTTATAATCCATGCTGGAGCTGCCTTGAAGCCCTGGTTACATAACTTTCTTTCTTTCTACTTCTGCCAACTCAAAATTTCTCAGATCTGGAGAAGAGCATTTGTAGTTGTGATGCCAAAGCCAATGAAGTCTGTAGGAGACCCAAACAGTTATCAAATGATATATCTGTTCTGTGTCCCTTGCAAGATCTTCCAGAAGATTATCTATGCCCATGTCAAACCAATTATTAATCCATTGTCTCCCAAATAGCAGGCTGGGTTTTGTCACAGGAAGTCAGCTATGGATCAAGTTGTTTTGTGGATCCAGAACATTGAAGATTTTTTTCAGATTAAGAAGAAAGCTGGTGCCATATTTCTTGATCTGACATTGGCATATGACACTATTTGGCACTTTGACCTTACCTGCAAGCTGGTGAGGTTTTTGCCAGATAAGCACATGGTCAGAATAATCATGGAGCTTGTCTGAAACTAAAGTTTCACCTTTATACCAGTGACACTAAGCAAAGCAGGATTTTCTGTCTGAAAAATGGCGTTCATCAGTGATACATGTTGGTCTTTTGGCTTCCCTCCTTTTCAACATTTATATCTAAAAACTGTCCTTCAGGATTTCCAGAAGTTTGCTTATGCAGACAATTTAGCATTGTTGCACTTTCTTGAAACTGAAAGGACTTGGAAGGGACTTTAAGTCAAGACACAACTGCACTTTCAGCATATCCCAGACTTGGAGATTTCAGCATATCCCAGACATGGAGATTTCAGCATATCCCCAGATTTAGAGGTTGAAGTTTAGTCACCCTAAGACAGTGATGGCAGCCTCTCCTTTAAATAAACAAGAGGCCAAACATGAGCTAAAAGTCTACAACAATGATAGACTTTTACCGTTCTGTCCAATCTCTCTTATTTTTGGGTAAAACTGGAATAGATCCTCTTTTCTCTCTTAATAATTTGGCAGTGACGAGAAGTAACTCGGTCATGCATGGCATGTACAGTTTCAACATCAATTTTCACCCACGATTTAGTCAGTTTTGTCTTTAGAACCTTGATGCTTGAGTGAGAACAGCACAGGCCTTCTGCTCTAAGATGAACCACATCCCAAAATCAATTTAATTCAAATCTGGGGAAAATGGTGGTCAGAGGTCCTTTGGCCAAAAGGATTTGAAATTGTTTTTGCACCAGTCCTGGACCATTCTGGCTGTGTGAGAAGTTGCTTTGCCCTGCTGAAGTGTAATTCCTTCATTTACAGTGGACTTTCTTCACTCAAGGAACAACTTTATATTGCAATATTTGCAGATGAACATGTTGGTTTTTTATGACACCATCTTCAATAAAAATCAAGGGGGTTTTGAGACCTGTTGTCATAACCCCTGCCCACACCATTACTGAGCCAAGTTTTGGTCTCCTAAATGAAATTCACTGTTCAACAAATACTGAATCTTTGTTTTCTAACTAAATGTGATAGTTTTAGTGTTGTAAATAGCTTTTATAAATTTGTCCAGTTCATCCAGCATAATCATTTTGTTATTGTTTTTGATAACTTGATATGTCTTTGCAGTTGTGTAATTCAGAATATTTCTCAGCCTAGGCTTGTTGAATAAAACCCAGAATAAAGAAGTAGGGCAGCCATACAAGATGTAGGATGCACTGCCATGCATGAACAGGCAAAGTGATATAAAAGTAAATTCATTAATCAAGAAAAAAAGCAATAAAACAAGTGACTGAAAAGAATAACCAAAATCTTTAAATTTTGGTTTTGATTGAAATAAAAAGGTTTTAAATTTCACAGAAAATAAGCAAAATTGAAATACAAAAATTATGTCAAGAGACAAGCAAGCTTCCTGCTTAGTCCTAAAAAAAAACTACTTTAAAAAAAGAAACTAAATTAAAATCAAGCCAGAAAACGTTGGTTCACAGGCTCATACCATACAAATATATCAACTTTTTGATACTTTTTGCATCAATAGACCTGCTTGCTCCTTTTCCAAAGTACAGAATTTTCTCAATAACTTTGTCTCCCAAATAACAAAGTTGAGTCAAAACGTTTTTATTAAAGAAGAAAAAAAGATCAAGAAGTATGAAGCAATAGACTTTGGAAAAAACAATTTTTGAGCTATAAAAAACCTGTATTAATCAATTGACACATTTGGTCCTGCTAGTATTAAAATAAAGAGGTTTAATCTGTGCATTTTCCTAAAACTTAAGATAAAATTCCTAAAACTTAATATAATTTCCTAAAACTTAAGAAAAGCAAAAAGGACTAAACACTAGAGCACATTAGATTATATGGTAATATCTAAATAATTAAGGCTGAAACTAGAGGAAAAACAAGAAAGTTCCAAGAAGACTCTTAAAATAAATTCAAAGTTCATATAAAGTTAGATTTTTTTAATTTAATTTTTTTATTTTTTACATAATGTTTGTTTTTGTTAGATGAAGATGGTTTTAATCAAGGAATATTGGAATTTTGGGTTTGTCTAAAGGTTTCTATGGATCAAGTTATTACATTATATCAAGTTTGTTACCATTTTTTTGAATTGACATTTTACAGACAAAACTTTGTTGTTTTTTTTTTTTTTAATAAATATATAAAAATATTGCAAAAATTGAATTAAATTTTCACAAATTTTAAGTTCCTAGAAAGTAACAAAACTTGTATGAGATTTTAAAGTTTGAAAAAATGTTGACCACTGATAATTTTTTTTTTTGTAACAATCAAAAGTGATTTTACTAAGTTGAAGAAAAAATTTTGGTCTTAAATTTACAAATAACAAGTCATCTTGAAATGTTCATGCTAAAATAATCTTTTTGTTAGAGTTTAATTTGGAAAAGCTTTTTTTTTTTTTTATGTAAAAAATAACAAACATAGTTTTTTAGAAATAAAACTATTGTTCAATGAAGCAAATTCAACTTCAGTATGTTTCTTAGTTAATCTAGACTGAATTTTGATGGCTGTTGCACATACTGGAAAAATTCAAATTTCAAATTTTTGGCAAAATTGATGTTGTTAAATGTTGTTGAAACAAGAATACAAAGGAAAAATTTTTTTTCTGAGCACATTGTCTTAAGTCAATTTTTCAAACAAATGTATTTAAATAAAACTTCTTGTAAATGAAGCATTTCATTTCGTAATTCATTTAAATACCTAATGCGATCAAAACATGAATTTGCAAAAAAATTTTTTTGGTTATCTGTTCTAATACAGGTTTTAACCATGGTTATGCATTTAATGTAAAAATTGCTTTTACAAAAAAGCTGCAAATATTGAAGTTATTAATTATAACTTATTTTGGTTTTAAGTCCAAATGAATAAAATAATGCATTTTTGAGTTTGAAGAATTCTATGGTTATTATATGCATCTCTATTTGGATTTGTTTGATGAGTGTGATCTAAATACTAAGCAAAAAAGTTATTACTTAATATCTAACAGTTTGTTGGCCAAATCTAACTCTTTTCTCTTGTTCACCTGCCTGACCAAACAATTAATTGTAATTATGAAGTCATTTGATAGTATTGTTTTAAATTAAATTTAAAAAGCAACTAATGGAATCAAACGAATTGCATATAAAAATTTTAAAATATTAGCTAGCAAAATAAAAGTTTGACTACCCCTGCTTTATACCATTTTACTATCATCTTTCCACAATTCTATCCTAAAAGAATTAATTATTTAAAGCTACTGAAATGTTCAAATTGGCCACATGTATAAGACATTTGTTTTAAATCAACTATTAAGTTCGAAGAGTAAGACAAAGTTCTCTAACTTTTAGGCTGTGGGACACATGTGGCTTGTTGAGTCTTTAGGTGATCCACAATTGCACTCATAACTCCAAACTGCTTTTAAGATCCCAGTTGATTTAAGCAAAGTCACTTTTTTCAATTGATTATTAATTTATATATTTCATATTTAAATCTAAAAATTTTAAATGGCACCAACTTCAATTCATTATTATTATTATTATTATTATTATTATTATTATTATTATTATTATTCTAACTGAAAGTAATTATTTTAACTACAACTACATACTTTGGTGTTTAGAACTTTACAGAAAAAACAATACTTTTTTAAATAGCTATTAAAGCCAAATGTTTCATTTGAAACTCTTTTGTTAAATAAGTAGCCTTAAAAAAGTCTGTTTTGGAAAAGTTGAACGTTTTTGTCAAGCTCTCTTCAAGTGGTTGCACTAAAATAAACTGAAGAACTGAATATAGTATTTGAAAATTTTAAGACTAATTCTGATTATTTAAAAATTAAGGTTGGTAACAGTTATCATAATAATTTACACAAGATGTTGATGCACTAATAGATGTTTATAATAACACTCTAGTAGATGTTTTAAACAATTTTACTCCTGTTGTTGAAAAATATGTTTAGACTCAGCCAACTTACCGATGGTGCACTTCTGACATAAGATATGCTATAAGATTATGCTAAAAGATTGCTAAAGAATGAGATGATGATAGGAAATGCTAAAAGATTATGCTGAAAGCTTAAAAATTAAAGAAAAATTAATGGTACACAAGTTGGTTTTCAAAAAGCAATGTGCAAAATTGAATAAACTAGTGTATAATACAAAAGAGTCTATATTTAATTTAATATTGTTAACTGCAAAAATAATAAAAGAATACATAAATTAATGGATAAATTTATAAAATCTAATTTGTCACTTAATTTATCAAATGTATTTCTTTTGCAGAACCTTGCAGATGCACTTGCTACTTTCTTCTGTAATAAAATTATACCAATCTTTCAATTGCACTGCCATATTTATCAGTTATTTATTGGAGCTACTTTTGATCAAATTCTTTCAGTACTTCTGGAATTATTCTTGCAATTACAATTGTCATTTACAATTCTTTGCCAACTTCACAAGTTTCCTCAAAACCCTTTCCTAAAAAAACCTTGATTTGGATGTAAATGATCTTGTAAATTACAGGCCAATATCTCATGTGCCACCAAAATATTGGAAAAATAGTTGCTGGACAATTAACTAGATATCTAATTATTAACAATCTTTATGAAAAATTTCAATCTACTCACAAATTCAATTTCTCTACTTCTTGTGTATAGAATAGATGTTTCTTTCAAGAATCTTTAGATGTTAGGCCAGGTATTGTTTATCCAGGCCACTGTCTCCTCATCAACTGATTCCAGATCAAGCCCCTTATTTGGAAGATGGAAAATGTTGCAGGATGTTATGATATGGTCAGCAGTATGTTCCTCCATGTCACACTCACTGGCTGTTGTGAGACCCACACCTAACTTTGCACTGTGGATCAGAATAAACTAATGCCAGTATGGAAGTGGTTAAAGCTGACCCAAGATGGTCTGGGTAGGTGCATTCACAATGTTTTGGGGTTGACGTCAGGAATGAAAGTACATAGGCAACAGGTATTACTTTGCCATTCCATATTTTATTTGGTTTTTACCCAACATGCCACCCTGGTGTCCGACTTAGAGAAGTTTTAAAAGTTTCAATGCAGCAGGAACAAATTGATGTTTCAATTTGAGCTGCCAGTGTTCTCTATATAGGGGAGACAAGAGCTTTTCATCAAGTATGTGTTCAGGCTCTTGTTCTCAGCACGCTAAAAACAACCTGGCTTATTTATGGCAAAGGTCATTTAAAAGAATACCTGCTAAGAAAAAGAAGTTGTCTATTGTTGTAGAGCACAGCCATCCATCACAATGCACAAATCATCATTGATAGGCTTGTCAATGAGGCAAGTGTGGGTGCTGCAGCACCAGACAGATGAGCAGTGCTTTGCAACAGAATGTACTGGGGCCACAGTAGCAATGTGCAATGTTGTGACACCAGCACCTCAAGTCAACCCTGCTAGTTGCCTCAAAAACCCAATGTGTGTTGTTAATTTTTTCTGCAGTAATTCAAGGTGTTGGCTAAACATAACCACTGTATCTAATTTTATACCTAGGCTTGGCACTGTAAGGTAGGGCTCATTCTTTGACTTTGATAGGAAGCTTGCGTTGTGCCCCTTTGTTATTAAGATGAAAGGCAGCTGACACTGATTTGGCTGTACTGAACTTCAGCTTTTATTTTTGGAAATACAAGTAGGGGGGGGGGGCTTAAAATTGAAAATTTGGGAAAGTGGAAATGAGGCCCTCAAAATTTTATGGTATGATAGTAAAAATGAAAAATGAAAATACTCTTTTTACTGTACTCGCAAAAAACCCCCCATATATACCCCCTCAAAATTTAGTATACTGCTTTTTTCAAAGTATTGTCAATATTTTACTGTACTGTAGTTGTATTTATGAAAAAAAACAACTTTGAAATAGTTTCTACATTACATGCGAGTGTATTTGCTATTTGATATGGATTTGATGCAACCAGAAGCCAAACCAGAGGAGACATTTTAGTATTCCCCAAAATTGAAAATAAATAAATGAATAAATAGCTTTAAAAATGCTTAAATACAAAAAACTTTTAAAAATATTTTTGTAGCCTATTTGATGATATTTTAAAACTTCTTTATTTGTCAACTATACTAAACCCCATTCAGGGGTGCCAGAAACGGGGGAGGGGCAGGGGGCAATTTTTTTTTAGATTGCTTTTTGCAAATTGTAATTATCTTGAAAATATTTTTTGATTTTGAAAGTATATTATTAGAGGCAACTTTCATTCTTTCATTCATGTATTTATCATATGTATTTATTCTCTGACTTGCAAGACAACGTTGAAGGTGATAAACTTAGAGAAACCATCAGGCAATTACGTTGTTCAAAAAAAATGTTCAATTAATATTTGCAATAAAATGAATTTAAACAATTGTTTTTAATGAGCGTACTGCAGCATCAAAGTCTTTCCAGGTTACTTCAGCAGAACATTGCAATTTGCTTAAGTACATTTTTAAATTTTCAGAATATGCTGTCACAGCCAACTTCTTGTAATTTTTTCTCAGGCGAAACAGCTCACTACTTTTGGGAAGTGACAAGCAAGTATCTCTACAATATCTGACATGATGATATAGAACTTCTTGCTTTTTGTCCAAACTAATTTCAGTTTGATTAAAAGAATGATCCACCTCTTGTGGTGTAGTAAATGGACCACCATATAATTTTACATATAGTGTAAATCTCTGTTTATACGTTGATCTATTTGTATTTGAATTGCTTCTTTAAATGAAAGCTTATTTTTATCCAATTCAATTTGTGTGGTTTTCCACAAGTCTATTATTTTTGACACATCTACACTGGTTTTATAATATTTTTTAAACTCTTCTTTTGGCTTTAGTTCTACCAAATCATGCAATTTAGCTTTTACATGAGAAAACCCCCCCAAAAAAATTTGCTTTGCTCCACGTATCTTTAACTCATAGTTAATTGATCCAACACTTCGTTCACTATCCAAGTTATTTATAGGGGCTTCATTCAATTTTGCAAAATCTTGATTGGTGAGTAGCTCAGAACTGTTTTTTTCGAAGTCTCCAAATCCAAATATATTACCTCATGGCTGAAAAAATCCTTGAGCAATTTGAGGAAGAATAAGCCTAAGAAGCTCCACTATTCGTGTTTGGTTTGCATTGATAAATAACATAAGCTTTTGCAAAACTTCTTCTGGCCACCTGCAGCAATTGCTAAATCTTTCTTGGCTAATAAATTTTAAACTAGGTGAGGAAATATTAAGCATGTTATGTGGATCACATGCAATCAGCTGTTCATATAACAATTGCATTGCTGGTATCAACTCAGAATATTTCATTTAATCATAATATGTTACACTTGAATAAGGCTCAATCAGATGTATTCCAATTAATGCACCAACTGCACAAAATACAGTCAAGTATTCAATTGAGCCAAAAGATCGAACAATGCATGCTAGTGTGTTGTTAATGTGATCTTAAGAATTTAAAAACATTTGAACATCTTCTTCAATATAAACAATGACTGCACAAAGGTACACAAATCTATTAAATCTTTCCATTTTTAGGCAACTGGCCCAATTTTTTTTGGGAGAAATGAATAAAGAAAACTCTTTAGAATAGTTCCAGGATTTATGATCAAAATCAGGAGAAACAAGTCTAGTTAAACAATCAATATATTGTTTGAAAACAGTTTCATGGCTTGTAGTTGCATTTACCAAAAAATTTGAATATATTTTATCAGTTCCTATGCTTACTTCAATGTCTGAAAAAACTTTAAGCACTTTTTTTATAAACATTAAACAAGGGTGAGTTTGACAAAGTAAATGTTTTGGCACATGGTCTACTTCAAAATCAGAAGCAATGATATTGTCAACCTGAAAATTGTGGGCTGCTGCATCTGTCATTTGATAAGAAATTTTTTTGAATATGTCTTTCATTGGCACACCACTCACTGCTGATAAAATAGAAAGCACAGTTTTTTTCAGTAAAGCTACGTAGATTGGCTCTACTTTCACTGCTGATTGGCAATGCTGGTAAACTTCGGTATCTACCATTGATAGTAATCCCTTGAACTGTATAACTCCCCACACCTTGTGTTCGAGATCCATCTGTATGGTATGTTAAAACTGCACCATCATCACTTTCCATAATTTCCTCTACAAGACAACCCAAACTTAAAGCATGAATGGCTTGACCAGCTCTTCTAATATTTTTGTTGTGAGGTGCTGTATCTAAATCAAGACAAGTTGTATCTTCTGTGTGGTATTTCCAATATTTCCTGTTAAACATTAGTTTTCCTGTTTCAATAACTCCAGCAACTGCTTGCATTTTAGAACAGTGGTATTTACTGATTAGCAAATCTACAGTGCTATAAAACTCTGGTCTTACTACATTAATGCTGTTTCTAATGTGTTTAAAGTTCTCTGGCATAGGATCTTCATTATCATGGCTGCATGCAATTACAACACGTTTTTTTTCTGAATTGAGTTAGAGATAAAGGCTGATTATCCTCAAATAAATCAGAATCAAGTTTGTCTTCAATTAAAATTTCCATATTCTTATCAGATTCCAAACTACTTAACATATTTGTCTCTTTCTCTTTCATCATTTCTAAAACCTTTTCTTTTATTCTTCTTTCCATAGTTTTCCGCCACCTCCTGTCAATAGAATCAGTGCTGTACACTTTTCTTTCATTTCACTGATCTTGTAGAAATTTAATCTCTGCTTCTTCCATTTTTATTTTATACAATTTTTCAAGACTTTTTCTTCTGTTATAATCTTCACAGTAAATGTCAAAAAGCTTTGCCATGTCATAATTAAAATGATGAAAAAAAATTTTTTTTTCTGGTTTTTGGTAAAATTTTTGTTTGGAATACATCAAATAACATTTGAACTTTTTATACAATTCAAAAATCTGTTTTTTAACATCCTTTACTCCTTTGGTGTAAATATTGCTGTATAACCAATTTTCTATTAAACTTGAGGCAACTATATAGCAAGCATCTTCTGTAGTTCTTTGTGTTTTTCCACTATTTTCAGGTCTTAAAAGAAATAACATGCATTGAATGATGTCTTTTTTTGTTGGAAGAACACCAAGGGGCAAAGTTTCTGATTCTTTGTAAATTTCTTCTCCTATTTGCCTTTGAGTTTTTCCTCTTGTAGTGTAAGGTGAAGACACACTACTTTTGCAAACCATGTTTACAATCTAAGATTTATATTACAAATACTGTAGTAAAGCTTTGAAAAGGAAATAAAAACATTAAAGCAATTATTGGTTATACAAAGTTTTGTTGCACAAGCACAACTTTACAAATTCAATAAAAAATGTTTTTTTAATTAATAAATTAGTTTATTTATATGCTCTGTATCATTTAAAAGTACTTTATCATTTTGAATGAAATAAATTTCGCCGTAAATTAAAATTCCTTGTTTTTTTCATATTTTGCACCCTCATTGAAATTTTCTACCCCTATTATATGGGGGGGGTTTTTCAAAAGAAACAATTTTTTTTAATATGAGCATGTTTAGTTCTATGAATACCATATTTTTTCAAGGGCCTCATATAAATTTAAATTTTAAGCCCCCCCCCCCCTAATACAAGGCTATAGTTGCCATGTCTTAACTTAAATCCTCTTCTAATGTCTTCCAGTTGGATGTTGAGTGCAAGATTGCCAAGTCATCAGCATAGGCAAGTTTCCTGACAGTGTTAAACCACAAATTCAATTTGTGATTTTATCTGTTGACATAACATGTGATAATTGCATGAATTTCAAATATCAATTTTGTTATTAAATTTTTTATTTGATGCAAAAATTATAACAGAAGAAAAACACAGTGAAATATAATAGTGATGTAAAAAAACTTGAGCTAGCTGTCTTTATTATTTGATTTTTTTTGTCAATTATTATAAAATATGAGAGCTATTGTCAAACGTTTTTTATACAAAAGTAAAATTTAAATTTTTTGCAAAAAAAATAAAATTTAATTTTTTTTTTTATATTTTAAATCCAAAAGTTTAATACAAGAATTGATTTTTATTAAGCTAAAAGCTATTTATTTTTGAAATTTTTGTTTAGATTTTATTTAAATAGATTTGTTTACTTTATAAATGACGATAGATATTACCTATATTGTGTTAGTCTAATTTAACATTGTAACTTGTAGGAAAAAATGAAAGCTTTTGACTACTCATCAACTGTTATGAAAAGAAGTTGCCCTGAAAGAGAATTAGAATGGAAACAAATTTCTGATGAAAAAACTTTTAACCAACTACAAATACAGATTTTGTCTTGCAACCATGTAAAGGGAAAGCACAAAGGTAAATTGTTATTTTTTAATCTTTATTTTAAATTACTCTGCAATAATGGTTTTAAAAATTCTTTGCAATTGAATACTTTTTAATACTCAATTTAAATTTTGTTTAAAGTGATAACTAAAGATCATATATATTATTTACTTTTATATGCTTTCTAGTTCATGTTAAATAAAAGTTGACTCAAGTTTTTCACCCAATTTACAATGCTTGTATGTACATATTTGTAGCCTCCACAAATGTTCATGAACATATGTACTTTCATTAATCAATGAGTGATTGGAATAAGACTGCTGATTTCTAAAATTTTTTGTTATCTATTAATTGCTATAAAGTTAAAATGAAGTTTTATTGCTCTTCAATTAGGCAGATGAGAATCAGTCCAAAACTTGTTAAAATTTACTTTATTTTAATTTAGCATTGATTTTGACATAAAGTTGTCTTCAGTTAAATCTACAAATTGTCTGCCTCTGCCTAATTGAAGAATTTTAATTGAGATGCATTTCAGGTAAATAGTCCTAGAATTTTCATCCAGTGGGGTTGAACTGATCCACTGAGTTTTTTAACAAATTAAGCTTAAATTTTATTGCTATACAAAGTTGATTAAATTAATAAAGAATTGTTTGTGCACTGATGATAGAGATACAAATAAGATGTGATTAATTGGATGACAAGCATTTCATATTTTTAAGTGAAATTACTTCATATCTGTCACAGTGCTAAGCATGTAGGTTTTTTGGATCATGGTGTAAAATAAGTCTCTCTTGATGTATATTTTTGTATGTAAATGATTTTTGGAATTGTTTACAAGAAGCTTACAATGCTAATTATAAGATATTTATTGCTTATACAGGGTGATCCGAAAGTAACTCTCTATTCTAAAATAACTATAATTTATTCAAATACTGTAATATGTTTCTCAATTTTTGTGTGTATGTTACTTAATCTATGGCAATTAAATCTATGCTCTTGTTTTCTTTTCTTGTGAAGATCCTTGTGTTACTAGTGAAAAAATGCAGAATCGACCCAAGATAACAGTATGATGTATAATGACTTTTAACAGGATTGTGGGTATCTTCATCCTTCATGATATCATGAACGCCAAAAGGTACCTCACTGTGCTGAGAGATAAAGTTTGGCCAATTATCAGTGCTTGGGACAATATTGAAGATTTAATTTTCATGCAAGATGGAGCTCCTCCACACTTTGCTATTGTTGTTCGTGAATGGCTGAATGCCCAATTTCCTGGAAAATGGATGGGTTGTCATGGTTCGCACGAATGGACAACCAGAAGTTGGTGGCGAATGATGGTGCCCATATTAAATTTTAAATAAAAGTCCATGCAATATACTTTTTTCTCATATTTATTAATTGGAGAAATTACACTTCAAAAATAAATTATAGTTATTTTAAAATAGGGAGTTACTTACGGATCACCCTGATTCTGCATTTTTTCACTAGTAACACGAGGATCTTCACGAGAAAAGAAAACAAGAGCATAGATTTAATTGCCATAGATTAAGTAACATACACACAAAAATTGAGAAACATATTACAGTATTTGAATAAATTATAGTTATTTTAGAATAGGGAGTTACTTTCGGATCACCCTGTACAACACTGAAAAAATTCCACATAAATGTAAATCACATTTAAAAATTTTTTAGACATACAAATTGAACATAATTGTCTGTCAATACAAAATAAAAAAAGTATCTTTTTTTTTTATGCATATAAGCTATTATATCTGAAATTCAGCTAAATTTTTCACAGGGACAAATTACATTTCCTATTATACTGTACAAATTACATTTCCAGTTATATATTTGCAAGGTTTTCAGTTAAAAAAGCATTTTATAGTTAAAAAAAAGCAGCTCATCCAATTTTCAATTAAGCAAGAAATTTTGAAAAAAAGGAAACTTGTATCTTTAGAAGTATTATAAAGAATAGCATCACTATTCCATTTATCATTTAAAGTATTCAATCAATTTAGGTAGTACATTAAAAAAAATTTTTTTAAATATTTTTGGCATAATATTTTGTTTTTTCAAGAATCTTGAAATGAATTTTTAAATAAGCATAAATTTATTCAAGAAAACATTAAAATAAGCAATTAAAATGGTCTATCAAATTAATAATATGCTGTTAAAATTTTTGAACTAATTTTTAGGCTTCCAATAAGTTATTATAGTTGTCTGATAAATGTAACTATGGCATTTATGAATCAAGGTTACAAGTTAAATATAGCTAATTACAATAAAGTTATTACTTTTAATTATAAAAATGGCAATAACAGTAAATAAACAATAAAAACTAAATTTGCAATATAAGGGAAAAACAGGAGCACAAGACAAATTGAGCAATAAATTACAAAAACTTGCAGTAAATGGATTAAAAAATATTTAAAAGAGATGTTTAATGATCTTAATAGGTAGCATCAGAACAATAAATTGATTATAGAAAAATCCACAAAATTTTTTTAAATGTTAGATCAAGAAAGAATGAAGAACAAATTGATAGTCAATGTGATACCTAAAAACCTTTCTTGCACCATTTCTCTGAATAATTAGCAGCTGTTTTCTTGATTTTTATACCTTTTCTTTGGATGTTAAGAGTAATAATAAATCAAACAACATTTGACACAAAAATATGAAAAAAACCTACATACACTAGTTTACTTCTAAACTTTGTTACTCTTTGCCCCAAAGCTTGGAAACAAGAATTAATAATTTATTAATTTTACAAAGCTAAGGCAGTTTCTTATGCTAATAGCCTTTTTCAAAAAGAAGTATTTAAACTTTAGAACTATATTTTACAACAATAATTATCATATTGAATTTTTTAATTGACATCTAGATTGCTTTCTTTCATCAAAAAATAATAGTTATTCTACTGAAAAAACTTCATGGAAAAAATTACCAATTTCTATTTATTACACTTTACATTGGAATAGCTTCAAAACAATTTTTAAATAAATTAATTTAAGTTAACAATTTTGCAATAGATAAAATTACAAAAGTTTGCCATTATTTTCAATTCATATCATCTCTATGTTCTTGTATGTTTATGTAAAGTATCAAAGGCCCTAAATATAGGACAAGTAATTACCCTGACATGCTTCTAGAGATGCCTAAATATTGCTGTCCAGTTGAAATATTTTGAGTTTGATTTTTTAGATTTAAAATACCACTGAAATTTAGAACTGCTTACTAAAACTACTAAGCAAGGAAGTACTCTCATACTCTTTTTGAGTTTTGTTCAAATGTTGTTTGTACATTTTTTTGTTTCAGTGATTCAAATGTTATTTATATAGGTGCCTTCAAGACAATTGAGTATTAGAACAAAGAAGCACTTCAATTTCTTCTTTTCCAACAACAGTGCCATACAAGATTATACTGAATCATGTCAGGAATGCTAAAATAAAAAAATTAAGCAAAATTTATATATGGTTATAAAGAAATGTAACTCTGCTTATGAAGCCATAAAGCTTTCAAAATAAAAAAATCTATTTATAAATAAACAACAATATGCCAATGGAGCTTCTTTTCTGTAAAATATTTTTTAATGTGCTTTCAATGTTGGGGTTGGAGTCACTTTGTTTCACTACTATTTCTATGGAAATGAAACATCTGTAGCAAATATCTTTAAAAGCTTTGACATTCTTTTAAGTGGAACTAAAGCCACATAAAAAATAAGCCCTAACTTTAGTCTGTGCTTATGGAAATTTTATCAGTGCATGTTTGATAGGTCATTTGTTTTAATCTTTGGTTGATCTCTCTGGTATGCTGGATGGTCCTCATTTTGACCCAAAGGTGCTGGTGATGGTTCTGTTGTTGACTTTTCCCTTGTTGTAAACCAAGGCCATAACTACAGCACATCTCACTTCTGACTCAGTAAACAAAACTTTAGATAACTCTACTTATGTTTCTTCTGTTGCTTTTTGCTAAACATTGAGAAAGCTGATATTTGTAGCTTTCTTATGATACCTGACAGTTAATAATCTGGAATATTAAACTCAAGATATTAAGATTATGAGATGATGACCATTTAAAGTCCCTGTATATTTTTTTTCATTTACATTAAGGAAAACAAATTTAAATTAAAAAATTCTTAAATGCAGAGAAATATTACAAATAAGGAGCAATTAAAATGAAAAGCACAAGTAGCATATAAAGCTGCTTTCAAAACTAGTTGTCACACAAAAGAAACTTACCATTTTTCTTCCTTTAAGCTAAAAGAATAAGGATGTTTAGGAGTACCACAAACTCCATAAAGATTAAGTTTACAAAACAATGTAATATAAAAAATTTTTTTTAGTATATAAGATTTGCGGCTGTTATTAATGCAATTGTGTATTAATTAATTCAAAACAAGTGACTGTGCATTAAGGTGGAGTGAAAAAACTTTTTTTTGTTAAGTATTGTCCTTGTAAGGAGTAAAACTTTTAATTAATTAACTTTTAAGGAGTAAAAAAATTTTGTTAAAAAAATTAAATTTTGGTCTGGATACTTGGAAAATGTTATAAAACTCACTTTAAAACTATTTTCAACTTGTACCTCACATTGGTGGCTGTGCTACCTCCCAAAATCGTAGCAATGCAATCTGAAATTCAGAAATCTTTTATAACTTCAAAACTACTGGGGCTAGAATGTTGATTTTGGTATCAAATAATGTAGAAGACATAAGTTTCTATCTGACTTTAAAGAAACTTTTTCTCTATCTGCAACAGAAAGTAACTTATTCTAAAAAAAACGTTTTTTTGCTTAAAAATTAACAGTATTTCTAATGTGATGCAATTTCATGACCAATTAATGTAAACATTTTCAGATTATTTAATTCTGTTAATAGCAATGTCAAAAACAGTGGTGTTAGATATCTCTAAGCATTAGACACAGGACAATATGAGGCATTTGAGAATAAAGTATTAAAAATCAGTCTCAAAATTGATAGAAAAATTGATTTTTAGAGTCAAACATTTTCTTCAACTGATGGGATTAAATTTTTTGTTGTATTACATCATCACACATGTCATATAGTTTTATGTGGCATTCAATATTTTGGTTGTGGCAAGGATGTAAAAAAAGGAAAACTTCAGACCTGAAATTCAGACAAGGTTATATTGTATTTCTAATCAGTGATGATTCAGATATGTTCTCACATGATAAGTCAGTTGTTTCATAATAAACTTTTGCATTAACATTAATTGCTTGTACAATGAAATGCCAAAAGTTTGTTGCATTGTCTGTGTTAGGTAATATCAGAGATTTGTTTTGTCTTGATATTATTTTTCAACTGCAATTTTTTTGATATCTTCAGCATTGCAAGAAGAACACTTTCTGGATGAGTATAAAATGCATTTCTTTTCAATATCTTCAACCATATTTCTTTTAAGTTATCATCTAAGAAATTGTTGATGCATTTGATTAAATCAAAAAAATGTATTGAACCATCTGTTAATCAGCTTCTAAGTTTAATCTTAAACCAAGTTGGAAAATAAATTTTTATGCAAAATGCAGCAAGAAATTTTAAACTGTGTAATGTTTCTTCCTGAGATGTTTAATATCTAAAAATTCTGGAAGTGTCAACCATCTTGAGTGAACCATGGGACTAACTTCAAGTTGTGTCCAAATCAAAATCTATTTTCCATAATGTGGTGGCTAACTAAATCTTGCAGGCATAGTATTGATCTGAACTCAAAATATCAATAATATCAACTGACTTTAAAGGAAACTTTGAATTAATTAGGGTTTCAAATCTTGCCACTTTCTCTTCTGAGGCAGTGCTCTTGATTTGTTATCCAATTTGTACAGAAAAAGCATCAGTTGATACTGTTGAGCCATCAACAGCAGCAAATATGTGCTGCAAAAGCAATTTATTTAAACAAAGTGAATAGATAGACCACTGCAGAGATTTTTTCAAGAGGTTTTTCTTGGTTTCTTATAAAGCCATCAAAGGAATTAGTCATGACAGTAGTGCCTATCAGCTCCAACTAGATTAGCTTTTGACTTTATAGATTTATTCTCAATGTATTGAAAAACAGTGTTGGCAATTGTTTTTTCTTGGCTATTATTGGGTGTTACATAAGTCAAATAAATGGCTTTGGTTCACCTTCTATAAGATAGTGTTCTTTAATAATTACTTTTCTTTAAAATTTATTTTTTATCTGCTCTGGCACTTACAAAATTGTTTTTATTCTACAGTAAATGTACAGCTGGCGCAAAATGACTTAGGACATAACCGTTTTTCAAGTTAAAACACAATTTTTATTATATTTATCAATTTTATTAAACAAAAACACGGTGTTTAATATTTTGTCATATTTCCTTTCTTTTTGATGACCATCTGCAGGCATTTGGGCATGGAATTGCTCAAATTTTGAAAATAATCCAGTGACATCTTCTGGCACCAGACTCTCATGAGCTCAAGTTTTAGGGTCTCCAAGTTTGGTGTTTTCTTTTGTTTCATGATGTTCTTCATTTTTTGCCAGCAATTCTCTATTGGATTTAAGTCTGGGCTATTACCAGGCCAATCAAGCACTCTTCTTTTTTGCTGTTGGAGAAAATTTGTAACTTTTTTGGACTTATGGCATGGAGCATTGTCTTGCATGAAGACTTCACAGCTGTGAATGTGAAACATGCTGAGCATGTGCTCCTCCAGCACTTTTACATACTGATCGCTATTCATTTTTTTGTTTTTAGGCAAGAAATACAGCCAGCCCTGCCTACTTCCCCAGAAAAAGCTCCCCATACCATAATTGAATCCGGGTGCTTTACAGTTGGGACTGTGAACCTAGGGTCAAATCTATTAGAGTCATGAGGGCATCAAACCATAGGGGATCCCACTTGGAACACTTGAAAATTACTCTCATCCGAAAACATAACTCTTTTCCACTGCACAGGCATCCAGTGAATGTATTTTTTTGCAAATGCAATGCGCTGCTTTTTCATTCGTTCTGTTAAGAGAGGCTTCTTAGCAGCTTTGCGACTAGGCAAGCCCAAGCCTTTTTGCAGGCGATGCTGTATGGTGCGCACAGCAACATTTTCCAGCAGTTCTGGATGCAAATTTTCTAGCTCCAGGGCTGTTAGTTGTGGATTTTTTTGCACCTCCCTTTTTATTAAAGTGTCCGTCGCGTTTGATGTCTTCTTTTTTCGTCCACCTCCAAATCTGTGCTTGGGGACTTTATTGGGAGGAAGCCCTTTGGCTGAGGCTAGAAGCTTCATTACTGTTGACTTGGCTCTTCTACTACGAGCACATATTTCTTTAATGGAAACTTTCTCTTGTCTCCAGGCAAGAATTCTAGCCTTTTCCTCACTGCTAGTATACTTTCCAGGCATTCTAAAAACTTTAATATCTAATATTCTCTAAATAAATCAACCTCCTAATATTATTGTGAAGCAAAAATAATATTATTGTGTTATTCTATTTCCACACTGACCCTTTGTTAATTTCCACACTGACCCTTTGTTAATTTCCACACTGACCCTTTGTTAATGTATTAATGAATCACAATCATAAAAGCAGAGTTGTGAGATTAATGTGATGTAAGGTTTTATAGCATATAATAAAATGGAAATTTTGTTAAAGGTCCTAAGTCATTTTGCGCCAGCTGTAGTTATTACCAGGAGGCTACAGAGCTAAGCATTTTGCTAATCTGTTGTTTTAGATTTGTTTTACAATTAGCTATAATGCAGTATCGATTTTAACACAAAGAATTCAAAGCAGGTAAAAGAGCATGATGTCCAGCTTTATCATTTTATTCAATTTACAGCTGAATCAGTTTTTTCATAACAATGTACAGGTGGTGCAAGCAAATATGCTGCAAAGATGAAGCTTTTGAAGTTATGCATACTGCAAGAAGTCTGGCCAATTTATTCAATATAATACATCTCTTTTCCTGTTACCGATAAAAAAAACAACTTTAAAATAGCTCTTAAAAGCAAATGTTTCAGTTAAAACTCTTGTTAACCTGTTTAGTGCAGAATTAAATTTTCATTTTCCGAGTTACAGTGCAAAATTAATTTTGCATCTTGCTGTTTTTCTCGTCTCGATTGATTATAATTGTTTCTTGTGCAAGAATATAGCAAGTGCAAGAAGTGAAATAATCCGCGCTGTGAAAAGCTGCAACAATCAAGACGTATATATCCGTCATGCGCACTGAGAGAGCGTTTGGCCTTGACGTATATATATGTCATGTGCACTTAATGGGTTGATTGAGTAGCCTTAAAAAAAGCTGTTTTGAAAAATTCAAATGTTTTCATCTAGCTCACTTCAGGAGGTTTTGCTAGAATGAATTGCAGAACTGCATGTAGTATTTCAAAAGTTTTAAGACTGATTATGATTGGCTAAAAATTAAGGTTAGTAACAGTTATCATAATTGAAAATATTTAAATAAATGAAACCATATTTCATCAGCATAAGAATTTTTTGGCAAAAAAAGGAACAAAATTAAGCAAGTTTTGTCAGCCAATATGTGCAATTGACAGAATGTGCCAACATGGACCAAAGTCTATTTGGAATCGAACCAGTCAAGAATATAAACAACCAGAATGTCCAGAAAAACTAGCTAATTCGATACCACATTGTGACTCAGTGATTGGAAATCATTTGTTAATGTGCATCTCACTATAAAGACAAGTAATTTTTTATTCTTCCTAAAGCATGATCTGATTTCTATTTATCACTCTTAAAATCAATTTTCATCATTCTTTGAAAACCTTATTTGTGTAGACCAGGGGTTCTTAACTGGGGGGGGACACCTCCCCAGGGGCACATATGCAAATTTTCAGGGGGGCAGAGCCCTAATGCATTTACAACGCATTTTTTATTAATTTTGAGATTCTGAGCTTTGCACACGAAACTAACCTTCTGCACACGTTCCTTTGTTTTTCTAAATTAAAAGTTACTTTAGGTCAGTTGTGTGTTAGAATTTTAAAATCTTTTCAAATTTTTAATGGTACAAAGTGCGTTTCTACTTACCCTGGCTGAAACATACAGAGTACAGCATGCGAATGCTTGCTGCACCAAAGGTCGTAAACCTAAATTCAATCTGAGATATTCTTGTGAGTGATTGTAGCCTGCCATTAATGGTAACCCTGCTTCATAAACTAAATAGATGTATGATGTCATAAAATAGCTAAATTATCGATTTTGTTACTTTATTTTGATTAGCAGCAGCAAATCTACACTGCAGAATGAACTTTGTCATGTTAAAATTAAGAAATAAAAAATCTGAATGGATTAAGCAGCTATCAGTCAGTTTGTTAAAATGGTAGAGTGGTACATATATAAACTAAATTTACAATTAACTAAATTTATGTTTTATCATGTTGCAGTGCTTGCGTAGATAAGTAACAAAGTAAGATAATTAAAATGGCAACAAAAAAAAGAAAGTATCTTGATGACTACATTGAATCTGGTTTTGTATCACTGCTAAAAGTGACACAGAAGTCCCGCAGTGTATGATATGTTACAAGACTCTTAGTAATGATGCAGTGTGTCCCTCTTGCTTGAAATGGCATTTGACCACAGCCCATTCTGCTTTAGCCAATAAGCCTAAAGCATTTTTTGTCATGAAAAGTCATTCCTTGAAGAAAGCTAAGTTGGATATGAATGGGACGTTTCAGCAAAGGTCTTCGAATGTTGTTAAAGCTTCTTATGAGATTGCTATGTTGATTGCAAAGAATAAGAAAAGTCATAATATTGAAGAATCTCTTGTAAAACCTAGTATACTCATAGCAACAGAACTCCTACTGGGCAAGGATAAAGCAAATATGCTTTCTCAAATTGCATTATCCAATGATACAGTTAAAGGAAGAATCAATGAACTATCTCAAGATATCAAAGATCAACTTCTAAACCAAATAAAAGAGTCTCCTTTCTTTGCTATACAATGTGATGAAACCACAGATATCGGAAGTTGTTCTCTGCTTCTGCTTTATGCACGTTTCTTGCCAATGAACACAACAAAAGAAGAAATGTTATTCTACCACCAAATGAAAAGTTGTGCAACATCAGCCGAAATTTTTAATGTTGTGGTAAACTTTTTTCAGGAAAACCAACTATCATGGGAATCATTAGCAGGAGCGTGCACGGATGGAGCTCCAGCTACGACTGGTCTGAAGTCTGGCTTTATTAAAAGGGTAAAAGAAAAAAATTCTTCTGTAATAGGTATGTATTGCATACTTCATTGTAGAGTTTTAGCATCAAAAACTCTGCTTCATGAAATAAAAAAGGTTCTGGACCTATCTATTGAAATTGTGAATTATGTAAAAGCAGAATCCCTTAACAGTCGTCTATTCAAGCTCCTGTTTCAAGATATGGAATCTGAACATGTTGCTCTGTTGTTTCACACAAATGTCCAATGATTGTCTAAGGGGAATATGCTAAAACAACTTCATGAATTAATAGAAGAAGTTGCAGTATTTCTCGATTCAAGGAAGAAGAGAAACTTATTGGAAAAGTTTCAATCCCAAGGTTTTCAACAATCACTGGCTTATCTTTATTTCAGGTGTTGAATACTCTCAACCTTTAACTTTAAGGAAAAAACATCAATATCATAATGCATCATGATATTGTGCAGTCTTTTATGTCCAAACTTGACCTCTGGCAGAATCGAATTGAACAAGGAAATCCAGCAAGCTTTTGTGACCTGGATTCTGCTCTCAATAATGGTAACCTCAAGTTTGAATTAAAGACACAAATAAAAACTTATCTATTTGATTTAAAAGAGGAATTTATCAAATACTTTCCTGACATAGATGAGAAGCAAAAAGCCTGGAGGTTTATCAGAAACTCATTTCAGTGCAAAGTAGACAAAATTTTTGATGAAGCTCAAGAAGAGTTTCTTGAGTTAAAATTTAACTCCACAGCCAAGGACAACTTTAAGGAGCTGGAGCTTGAGACATTTTGGGTTAAATACCTTCCTGTTTACCCTCTTATTTCCACCCAAACACTTTGTGTTCTGGTTATGTTCGGTTCAACTTATATGTGTGAAGCTGCATTTTTTACACTAGTTGCCATCAAACTTAAGTACAGAAACAAGCTGGAAGGTGAAGGAGACTTGCAGTGTGTGCTGTCTGGGATTAAACCACGTATTAAAGAGCTAGTTGCCAAGAAACAATGTCAAGTGTCTCACTAATTTGTGAGTCTTAAATAAAATGCAATTTTGTATTAATTCTTAAAGATGGGGTGGCATAAAATGGGCAATCATTGCTCAAGGGAGGTGCGGTACCAAAAAGGTTAAGAACTGCTGGTGTAGACAGAAAGAGTTTGTTTACAAACATAAATTTTTAGTATAATTGTAAAAAAACTTCTTTTTAGTTCCAAATTTTAACACAAAATGCATAACTTTTTTTTTTGCCAAAAAATTTTTACACCGATGAAACATGGTTTTATTTATTAACACTTTCGGTGCCCCACACTATTTCCTTGCATCTACCTCCTTGTGCTTGATTTTTTATTTTTTGCGTTTTTTAACTCTTTCTCGCATAATGCTGTAAATAAAATACAATCAACCTGTTCTCAAAAGTATTTATTTAAAACATCATACATTGTAAAATTTTCATGACACCATTTAATAATCAATTTTGGAATGATAGTCCGAATTACATTTATTACCACACAGTGGCACATTGCATTCTTTACAATACATACGAGTGTCTCATCGCATTCCTTTCTTTTGGCAGACCCTGCACCATTTTTGAGGATATTTTTAAGTAGGTGTTGCAGGTTTAAGTAGGTGAGTCAGATTTTTTTCCAAGGAGTAGGAGTAACAAAAATTATTCATTATTCCTTGCTCCTCTACTACATTATTGGTTTGCCATACTGTCTGGAATTTTTAGAACATTGTAATTGAAAACCGAGACTGATTCCAAGTGAAGATCTTTTTTTTTTAGAGAACTCCATGATTTTATTACAAAAATTGAAAAATCTAAGACTGATTCTAAGTGGAGAAAATTAAAAAATTACTCTGAAGTAGGATTAAGAAAAAACATTTTTTTTAGGAGTTGGAATCACCACTATTTCCCAGCCCTGAGCATAGCAATGCATTGGCTAGCCCTGTAATAAAATCCAGAACAGCCAAAAGATTCAAAACCTGAAATTGTGGTCCAATACTCAGCTTGGTTTCTCCATGTCTGATGCACAATGTCACAGATAACACTCTTTAGCAACGTTTTTACACAAGTTGTATATCTTTTTTAAGTATAGTAAAAAAACCTGGCCAGTAAATTCATTGTCAGAATATTTTAAAATATACCATAACAATGTGTTGCAATAGTGTAAGATGTGTAGCTTTTATTTTTATCTCTATATTTATCCTCCTGACTTGCAGGAAAGTGCTGGAGGTTCTATACATAGGGCAAGCAGTTACCCCAACCTGCTTTTGCAGATGCCAAGATATTGCTGTCTGCTTCAAATTGTAATAGAGATATGATTTTAATTTAAAACTGCTTGCCAAGACCACCAAGCAGGGGAAAATGCTGTAAAGTGTCTTTCCCAAGGACACAACAGAATGGTGCAAATGGGTTTTGAACTGAGACCATGTTGATCATGATCCCGACATTTAACCACTCAACCATGTTGTTTACAGTGATCAATAAGAACAGAATAGGCTCAATTTTAAATTGCTATAAGAACCAAATACAGTGTTTTAAAAAATATTTAAAAAAGAATATACAGATGTTGGTTTTTAAGTTTTATCTCAATCAGATATGACAATTTTTATTAAATTCTACTTTGAGCCCCACATCATTAAGGATAATGTATTCTTAAAAGGAAACTTAATTTAAAAAGTTTGTTATTTGTTTTAATTTTTTTAACAACATGAATTAAAGACTTTTGGCAGATCATTAAAGATTACTGTAATTTCAAAATTTGTATGGACTTACTGACTGGCTTGTTTATGTATTAGTTGTCATTTTAGCTTGGTTTAACAAAAAAGAAACTAATTGATATCTATCATGGTTTTGACTCAATGGCACCTGTTCACTATACAACTCAAACTTTGAGCTATATTATATCACAATATTTTAAAGTTGAAATATTACCTTAATTTGTTTCAAGCTTTTTTGTAACATAATGGTAGTAACGCTTGTCAGCTGGTTGTAATACAACTGCTGGTAAAGTAAGGAGGACGTAACAACTTATTATGAAGTTTTTTGGCAAAACTGAGGAAGAGCTTGACAAAGTGTTATAAACTTCTTGAAGAGGTTTATGTAAAAGATGTAATTTCAAGGACTTAGAATTGTTTACTATTTTGATTAAAAATGGAAAATGACCCAGATCTGTACAGCTTTTTAAAACAAAAACAAATGAAAATGTTAAAATAAAATACTTGCTGCAAGATAATTACAAACTGATAGTCAATGAACCTGATTTAAACAAGCAAGTCTTGCAAAGTGATAATTCATGGCTTTTCCACTGTAACGATGTACTCACACAATACATGTGAGTGTGGGACATTTCTTGATTATTTATTGCAATGATTCTTATTTGGGGGTGCAAGAAGAGACTTTTTGGGTGCAAACTTCTCTGCCCAACTGTAGCTAAATTTATATTACCGGCCCAGTTAAGGATTTACATGTGTGGCATGATTGCAGTTTCTGCCCACCTACTGTGTACTTTTTCGATGTGAAGCAAAAAGAAAAGGAACTACACCATTAAACCATAATGCAGATCTTACCAATCCAGGAGTATCCACTTCGTTCATGTTTTATGAACAATTCACTGTGGTGTAATAGAAGACATAAAATTTCTCACATCATAAAAACTCATTGTTTGCCTATGTGGAGCACCTATTTCTACATTAATATTCTCCTGTTTTTGTTATTCAGTAGTCAGTAATCAACCAGTTGGGATACTTTCAGCTGTTTGATTATTTTGCACAAAAGATTTTAAGTAATGAAAGTGTGGTGGAAAGCATTATTAAGATTAGAAGAATGTAGGATATTGTGAAGGCCTATCTTGTGAACTATTAATAATCATTACAGTTATTATAGTTGTGATCTTTACAATCTATATAGCAGCAAGTCAAAAGGCAAAGTGAGGAAGTGGAAAGAATAATACAGTCAGTTTGGTTTCACAGATACTACAAATGCATTCTCTGTGATGTTGTGTTTTGTAATTCTAATCTAAAACCATCAAAGTTACATGAGCATTTCAAAAATAGACATGGGGAAGTTGAAGCTGGATATAATGCTAAAACGTTAAAAACAAAATGAGCTCATTACAACCAAAATAGGATGCTTCCAAAAATGGGATTTACTAGTGTTGAAAAGCCTCATCTTGCTTTGTTCAAAGTAGCTTATCACATTTCAAAAGTAATAAAACCTCACACACTTGCCAAAGAAGTTATTAAACCTTGTGTTGTTGACATGGCTGACATAATTTTGGGAGATGGTGCTGCCAGGAAGTTGAAACAAGTTGCATTGTCAAATGATACAGTTTGTGGAAGAATCAATGATTTCAGTATTGATATTCACTATCAACTAATCTCGGATTTCAGGGCTTCTCCACTAAAAATCTCACTTCAACTAGACAAGTCTACAGATGTATCCAATTACAGTCAGTTAATTTGCTTTGCGCATTATATTAAGGAAAAGAAAGTTGAGGAAGAGTTTTTGTTTTGTGAACTACTACCAAGGATAACAGCCGCAAAGGATGTATTTAAACTAGTCAAAGGATGATTCAGGCAGTGCAGCAGTCTGGGGTAGTAAAAGGATAAACCCTTGGCCCCAGTCCTGCTTCTGTCTGACTTGGAGTGGATGCCCTTCAAATGACGACTAGAGGATTTTTTAACAAGCACAGTCTTGATTTAAAAATGATTGGTTTTACTGTATTTGTAGTGATGGTGCTCCAGCTATGTTGGGCAAGCATTCTGGTTTTGCTGCTATTCTGAAAAAGGAGATACTCGAGTTAAAAGTAACTCATTGTCTGCTTCACAGACAAGCTCTTGCCTTCAAAGCACTACCTCCATGTCTGAAAGATGCCCTTAACTCCCTTGTGAAAATCGTAAATTACATTAGAGGTCTTGCTTTGAATCAACATTTGTTTCTGTCACTTTGCCAAGACGTCAATCAAAACAACAACCATATTCTTCTCTTCCACACTGAAGTAAGATGGTTGTTGAAGGGTTGGGTACTGAACAGGTTTCTGTAACTTTGAAAAGAAATTAAATGCTTTTGGAAAGATTGCAATAGTGACTTGCTCATTTGCTTCGAATCTGTTGAATTTATACAAATGACAGCATATCTTACAGATATTTTTCACCACCTCAATGAGCTGAACTTATCACTACAAGAAAAAGGAATGAATATGGTAAAAGCTTCTGAGAAACTGAAATTTTTCATTGACAAACTGCCTACTTGGAGTTGCCGACTTCAGGATGGCAACCTGGAAAACTTCCCTTTTCTTGATTTCTTGATTAAATAGTTGTTGAAGATGATGTTAGCCTGCAGGGAAATGTGCCGTTGGAAATTGTCGCACATATGGAATCACTCAGTGCATCTTTTGACAATTACTTTTCTCCTGGTGAATGGAATGTCATGGAAAGTTGGATAATCGGTCTGTATAAGTTTAATGTAGATAAGCTTCCTGATGACAAGAGTTACAAGGAGGATCTAATCGATTTGAAGGAAAGTCGAAACATGAAAATGGAATTTGAGTTGATGGTTTTGGAGAATTTTCAGAGTGCAGGACTGGAAACATATCCAAAGTTGGCAGAAAAAGCACTGTAGTTCTCCTTCTGTTTTAACTACTTATCTATGCAAAGCCATTTCTTAAAGAATAACTTAAGACCCTGGTTTACTTAAAGAATAAGTATCGAAATAGGTTGAAACTGTAAAAAATGAGTTACGTATCGCTTTGAGTAACAGACAACCACAATATGAAAAACTTGTAGACATGAAAAGGCAAGAAAAAACAGGTAAATAAACTTCTTTGTTCTTGATTGATTGTCACTGATTGCGTTTTGTTTAAATTCATACATACATTTTGTTTGTTATCATTCTTTAAATTCTTTGTTTAATTTCTTGTTTTGGGGACTTTTGAGACTATTAATTTCAGCAATAATAATACATCAAATGATGCAAAAGGTTTGAAAAGGATTTTTTCTTCCAAACAGGGTGCAGGCTTAAAAATGAATTGAGAACTGTTTTAATAATTTAATTGCTTTACTGCTTTACTTAACTGCTTTAATAATTTAATTTAATTGCTTAAATAAGAACTCACATTTAATGAATTATAGCTCTTGTGACTACCTTCTGTATTTTTCAAATCCAGCAGTATTTGACTTTTGGCTTTCTCCCAAGCTAAAGACTGTTATAAAAGAATCTCATCTCTTATCTTCAAAAAAAAATTTAAGGATCCTGAGACAAAGGAGCTGAAGAGCTTCAAAGAAAAGTGCATTTGTTGATGAAAGGGTCAAATGTGGGAGTGCATTAACTCAGTTGAAATACTACTTTTAAAAGGGGGATGATTCTAATTTTCACTGAAAACACCATAAAATTTTTATGACAACATTTCTGGTTATTTTTTATTTTTTGTCATACTTTCGATGTTCATAAAGGTGTGTCTTCTATTCTTACACTGAATAAAGTTAATACAGTTGTTAAAACAAATTGACATTCCTGCAGCAGTATAATGTTAATGTTTACATTTCCCAGATGCATATTCTAGTGATAAGCACTGTAATCTAGTGATTTGTTTTAACACATGAAATGTGGAAATTGAAAGATGTAGTTTTGGTCTCATTTTCTTATTTTACTGTTGCTAAAGCTAAACCCATTTAAGAGTTCTGATTTTACATGTTTACAATTTATTAGATTATTAAAAAGTTCAAATATGATATTTTTAGCTTTTTATTTTATTCCTTAAGTTCTACAAAAAATTATGCATTACCATGTTCATGGAGTTGCAGCAAGTATTGTGTCTTTTCAAGAACTGTTGTAACTTCATCATCATCAATCCAGTTTTAATCTGGTTTAATTCCCAGTGACTGGAGGTGGCCAGATACTTAAAATAAAAAATAAAAAATTTTATAAAGAGATATTTTGTTTTTTAGTTTTAAAACCAAACAAATGTGTAAAACAAAATTTTGTTTATTAAACAGAAATTCAGCCAAATATTTATTGTGTTTACAAGTTTTTTGATTTTTCTGATCATGATACCAAAATTATTTCCTGCACAAGCAATCCAAATTTTAATGACAAACAAGTATATAATGTTCATGTTAATTATGAATTGGATGTTTATATCAGAACAGAAGTGAGTTTCTTGTAATATTGTTCATATAACAAGTTTTATAGTATAGTTTATTATAACGTGTTTGATAAATTTACTCAATATGAATTTTCCATATTGTGTAATAAGCCAAATATTTAAAAATGTAGCAATGTAAAGTTTGAGACTTTTAACGTGTTTCTTGATAGTTCTGCTACTATTAGTGACCTATTCCAGGATAGTTCTGCTACTATTCTGCTACTCCAGGCTCTGGCTTCACACTCCTGGTTTTTACCAACGGTGTGTATCTTCTAATTTTAGTAAAAAGATGATAAATTTCAGTGGTGTAAATTCCTAAGAAGGTTTACGAAAACTCATTTTATAGTTTTAAAATTAATTATAAACCATTTTTTATAAACAACTATATCAGTGATTTTTAACAATTTACAGAATTCTGTTTGTAAACTATAATATGTAATGTATTTGAATTGTATTCAATTGTGTTGGTATGTTTTAATGTGCAACATTTTGTAAATTGTAATGTTTTTGAATTGCTTTCATTTCTATCAGTATATTTTTTTGTGACCTGACAGTTTATCAAACAACACTTGATGAAACAACACTGGATTGAAACATCACTTGATCAAAACGACATTTGATCGAACAATAGAGAAAATTTACAACTTTGAATTTGTCTTAATTTTTTGTCCCAAAAACAGTAATCTCTAAAAAAAAAGTCTTCCCTTTTAGTCTGTCTCTTATCTCTGTAAGGGTCTGCAAGGGTATGGCCATCACACAATGCCCCCCCTAAATAACTGACTACAGTGTAAATTGAATGCAAAGAAATGGCAGCAATAGGCATCTAACAAAACATAACTATGACATGAAATCTACTTGTTACTCCCCTAAAAATGCTTAATTGAGGAACCTCTTTAAAAAATCCTGACCTTGACATTGACAAAAAATTAAAAAAAATTAACAAAAACTGTTCTCTTACTGACGACCTCTACTTTTTATGAATCTAATTTACAGTAACAAAGACATTCTTTAATTGCAAAAACATACAAAAGAAAATCTTTTTTTTATCAACTGTCAATTTCGATCACGTGTCATTTCGGTCAAGTGTTGTTTCAATCAAGTGTCATTTTGATCAAGTGTCATTTCGATTAAGTGTGTTCAATCAAGTGTCATTCAATCAGCTGTCATAACACCATATTTTTTACGATTAGCCTTGATAAATATTATTTTTTTTATTTGGTTTGTCTTTGTTTATATTGCAATTTCATTTTTTATATGTATGTATAGCATCTGATTCAAATAGTTAAAGGTGCTAGCTCACATATGGTAACCTGAAAGATTTTTTGCTAGCATCTTCTGGCAGCAATTGCATTGTACTATATATGTAATTTTTCATTCTTTTGTATGTGTCTTTTTATTTTTGTTTTTGTTGTCCAAGAAGAAAAAGATATGAAAAATATATAATTTATATATGTATTTGTGATTTATAATTGCCAAGAGTAAAGGAATTTAAGTATTTGGGATCAACGGTGCAAGAAAGTGGTGGTTGTGAGAGGGAGGTAAAGAAGAGAGTACAGGCAGGATGGAATGATGGAGAAGAGTATCAGGAGTAGTCTGCGACAAGAGGTTACCCACCAAAAGAAATCCTGCCACAGGTCAAAAGGACCATTTCAAAAGCATATGGCTAAACAAAAATTTATATACGTAAAATAAAACATACAAATAGTAAACAAGAAAAGGTGCAAAAGAAGTAAATTATGTGAGTTTTCATCCAGCTGGATGGGCCATAATGATCTGGATGTTGCCTTTCAAGTCACATCAGGCTTTTATCATCATCAATTTCATTTTCCAATTAGGTGGAGTTACCTGTAATAATAAAAACCAGCAGCAGATGTTTTAAAATTTGGGAAGTCTATTACCATTAAAAATTGCATTGCTATTAGGTGCTTTTGAAATTCTCTACAAAATTTACTATATGATTTTATCTGTTTAATGCTTGATGGGACTTTACTCCAAGCAAGAGGACCTCTGTATCTTAAAGATTGTTTAGTTATATTTAATCTACAAAATGAGGGATAGAATTTGGACTGGCTTCTTGTACATTTGGTGAAATTGTTGCTTACCAGGTTATTTTGAAAAAAATGATCAAAGCATGGTGGTAAAACAAGTTAATTCTAATATGTAATTTAGCTTATCCTATGTATTAGGTTGTTCAGAAAATAATGGGCAATTTTAGGTAATATGTTTTTAAAGTGGCTTTCTTCTAAATGTCTTGTGTATTTCAGATTAAGGATGAGCCTTATTAGTTCATAAAGTCATAAATCCTTTAAAAGCTCATTTCATAAGCAATAAAACCCTGCATTTTTAATATGAAAAAAAGAAGACTTACAATTACTTTTCTTGCATGACTTCAAGCTCAGCAATAATGCTGCTCAAACTACTGCAAACATCAATAAAGCATGGGGAGAAAGCACAACAAGTGAAAGAACAGTATGAAGATGGTTTCAAAAGGTTTCTGGTGGAGACAAGAGCCTCAAAGATGAAGACGGTAGGAAACGGCCACCCATTCTTCAGAATGAAGATTTGAGAACAATTGTTGAGCAAAATCCACGACAAAGTGTGAGGGAAAAGTCAGCACAACTTGGTGTTAGCATTTCAACTGTGTCTAACCATCTGAAGCAAATCAGAAAGGTCAAAAAGCTCAAAAAATGGGTCCTGCATAAGCTCAATGAACAGTAATAAGGACAACATTTTGAATTGTATTCAATGCTTTTCTTGCCCAACAATAGGGTTCCATTTCTTGATTGTTTAGTCACTTGTGATGAAAAATGGGTTCTCTATGATAATCGGAAATGATTCAAATGACTCATCATGTGATGAGTCATGTGATGAGTCATCGAAACATTTTTCAAGACCAAAATTGCACCCACAGAAAATCATGATGACTGTCTAGTGGTGTGCAAAAGTTGTTATTCATTACAGTTTTCTGAATGCCAATCAGAGCATCATAGCTGAGGTTTACTGTAATTAACTGGATGAAATGCATAGTTGTTTATAGGAAATGTGGCCTGCATTGGTGAATTGGCAGGGTCCAATTTTGCTTCAAGATAATGCATGTCTTCATATGGCAAGAATGACTGTACAGAAGCTCACAGATTGGGATATACAGACAAAGACTGGGATATGAAACTCTACCACACCTGCCTTATTCTCCTGATCTTTCTCCTACAGGTTACCATTTTTTCAAGCATCTAGACAACTTTTTGAGGAACAAATCTTTCAAAACTAAAGAAAAGTTTGAATCTGCCTTCAGGGATTTCTTGCTTCTAAGTCACAAGATTTTTATCAACGTGGCATAAAATGATCTTCTTGATACATGGCAAAGATGTATGGCTGTTTAAGATTTGTACTTAGCTAATTTGAACATGAAATTGTCACTTATTTCATTATTAAAAATTTTTGTTTAAAATCGGCCATTGTTTTCCAAACAACTTAATATTAGCACCTGTGTTGCTTTCCTGTGAGTCAGGAGGATAAATATAAAGATAAAATAAAAAAATAAACATGGTCAAAAATAAACAATTTGCACCCTTGCAAATTGACCCCCTAAATAAAATGCTTAATAACTTTGCAGTTTTTGACTCAATTTGACTATAAATTTGCAGATGTTTATCATCTAGTATTGTGAAGCTTTGCACAAAATTTTAGGAAAATCTAAGAGAGTGAATTGACACAGAATGGGCCTCAACCAAGTTTTTGAAATATGATTTTATACCTGCCATGCTTGATAAACATGTACTCTTTTGCTTAGAATGCAAACAAACTTTAACAAATAAGTCAATGAAGGCTGGTCATCTAGAAAATCACTTGAGAGCTAGACATTTCGACCATGTCAAATCAAACTTGGAATTGTTTAAAAGTTTAAAAATAAAATTTGTAAACATGACAAAAATTACTTCATTAATTGCTATTAAAACTGTATTCCTAAATTGTACTCTTGAAGCAAGTCATAAAATTTTTAGGCTTATAGCATAAAACAGAAAGAATCATAAGATAGCAAAACAACAGCTATTAAAACCAGCAATAAAAAATTTCTCAAACATTTTAATTCAGTGTTTTTTATCAGTGTTTTTATGCTTGGTCAAAGTGTTCTGCTGAACAATGAACATGATGGTTTGCAAGTATATCGTTATGAGCTTGCATAACCTTTACATATTTTTTTTTTTTAATAAAATATCACATTTCTATTGCATTATGTGTACTGTAACTTAGCATACTTTAGCTTTTCAATGTGCAAAACAGAAGTCTATTTCTTGAAAAATTTTTATTTAGAAAATTTTTTGACTAAGAGCTGCATTAACTAAAATGGTAATACTAGGAGTCCCATAAATTAAAAGTTTTAAGAAACCCTGCTTTTAATTCATTGGATGGAAAATAACATCAATGTCTCTGAGATGTAATAGTATCAGTTAAAATAGACAGTGTGGAGGAGAGTGTTATGATCTGCCAATGATGTTATTCAATGTACTTCATGGTTTTTAATTTGAGTATCAAAGTTGATGCTTGGAACTGCTTCAGACTATTGATCACTCCAATTTTGTCAAGTCTGGTAAGTAAAGCCATAGCAGGCAAACTTGAGTCATGTCCCTTAAAAAATTGCAGAAATATTGTATCTAGGGATTCACACTCTGCTTTCCAACACAGAATATAGCTATTTCACTAATCGCATGGAATAGTCTGAGATCTGTACATAACACATGAAGAATGTAATGAATACCTTAAACATCAAACTATCATCACTTTACAATACTTTAGTTCCAAAAAAAATTAGCAAATTTACTAAAACCACACCCCATGACATTCATTCAACAGAACAAGCTTTGCCAAATTTGCATA
Organism: Diplosoma virens; assembly: GCA_963680785.1. Lineage (NCBI taxonomy): Eukaryota > Metazoa > Chordata > Ascidiacea > Aplousobranchia > Didemnidae > Diplosoma > Diplosoma virens. The sequence goes on along the minus strand of OY796882.1, from coordinate 39,252,889 downwards.
CACACAAAACTGGAACAGCTTAGAGCCAATAAATCATCACTTTTGCAAAGTTGTGCTTTGCATAGTTTTTTATGATTTTTTGTTCATGTCAAGGTCAGAATTTTTTAACAAGGTCCCTGGGCAAAGTATTTTTAAGGTGGCAATAGGTATATCTCTTGTCATGGTTATGTTCCATTGGATGTCCATTGCTGCCATTTTTTGCATTCTTTTTACATGTTAATCAGTTATTTAGGGAGGGAATTGTGCCATGGCCCCACCCTTGGAAACACTGTGTAAAAATCAAGAGACAAATTCAAAGGGAAGACCTTTTTTAGAGATTACTATGTTTTTGGGACAAAAAATCGACAAAACTGGGATAGATTCAAAGTAAAAATCTTTTTTTAGAGATCATTAGAGATCACTATGTTTTAGGGACAAAAAATTGACAAAACCAGGACAGATTTAAAAGTTGTAAATTTTAATTTTCTTTTTCATTATTTGATCAAAGGTCGTTTTAATCAAGTGTCATTTTAATTAAGTGTCGCTTTAATTAACTGTTGGGTCACAGACACACACACATGACACTAATCATCTCTTTCACTGCAGCAACGTATAAATACAACACCACAGCACTAATCTGTGAAAAAAACTTCTTTAAGTAGCAAAGGTCATCTAAGAGTGAGAGGCTAGATGGTTTTTTTTATTGGGTTAAGGATGGCTCCTTCAAAATAGCCTTGAATGAAGCATAAACAACATTTGTGTAGGCCCAAATTTACTTTCAGAATAAAAAGTATAGCCAATATATTTGGAAACATTGTTTATTAAGGATGTTTTGGAATTATGACTCATTCCATTATCAACTGCATAAAACTAGTTAAGTTTTACAGTTTTACACAGTTGATAATGGAATGTTAATGGTATTACTGTACTAATGATAATAGAATTACAGTTAAAGTTTTAAACAGTTTTATGCAGTTGAGAATGAAATAAATTATAATTTTGAAACATTCTTAATAAACAATGCTTTAAAATATAGTGGTTATACTTTTTATTTTAAAATTAGTTAAGCATTCCAAATTTTATGCTCCCAAATTTACTTTGTTTGTTTGATATGTTTATTTTTGCTATATTTTACCGTATTACATTTTAAATTATCTGAATTTAAATCTTTAAGTGAAAAATAAATTTAGTTAAAATTTAAAATTATCCTTTAAAAAACTATGTCTTGCCCATAAAAGATATACCATTTCCAAAATAAAAGAAATAAAAGTTTTATTTTGAAGAAGTTAGTAGATATTTTTTAAATTATTCATTCAATTGTTTTTGTTTAGAAATTGCTCATTTATGCATTTGATGATGCCGATTCAGACGTAACATCTTATTTGGGAAAAGCTGTTGTGGATCTTCTTCCATTGGCACACAACAAAAGCATACATGCTTCTTTTGAACTAAAAAAAGTAAACCATTTTGCACATATGAGCAAAATATTCAAAATCTTAAATTTTTTTAGAAAATAACTAAATAAAAGTCTTTTGTTTCCATTAATTGGTTAAATATTCCATTTTCTTTTTAAAAGTAATTGTCAAAAAATTTTAATGATTTTTAGATTTAATGAAATAAGCATAGTGTAGTTTATGCACTTTTCTTAAATTATGATTTAAACATATGAATTAGATTTAATGTAGAACATCTATAATTTGACAGAAACATTTTTTAATTGATATAAAAAAAATTTTTTAAATCATGATTCAAAGATTTTTTATTGAGAGAAGTTCATTATACAAATGTATTTAGTTTGCACAATAAGGCCACACCTTGTTTTTTTAACTTTTATTTGGCATTACCTGTTTTTCCCCTCTTTAATATTTTTTTTTATCTGTTCTTAAATATTTTTTTTACATCTGCTGCAATCTTATCATTCAATGTGTTATGGTCATGCTTTCTACTGTATGTGTTTTCTTAGACTTCTTATATATTTTTTTGGTTTTAATATTTGACATTGTGTCTCTACTTTTTTATTTGATCCATTATTTTAAACTTGATTTATTTGCATTATAAGTGAATGAATATTATTGGGGTATAGAGATTTTATAGTGCCTAGTTTTTCAGGCTAGCTTTATTAAATATTGTAAGAAACCTTACCCTAAAAAACTTCTAGCAAAGTGGCAGAGCGGCAAGTGCTTATTTATTAATTAGCTTCCCTAAATTAATTAACTATCAAACTCTGCTAAACTCAGACACTGAGTACACTTTACAATTTAATTACTTACTCAGCGCCAAATACAATATACTGCATGAACAAACAGCTAAATGAAGCAACAATTAAACATTAAATTAATCTAAGGTAAAGCATACATTTATAAAAAGAATTTCACTCCCGAGCTCTACAAACTATTTACATCTGTTGCACTCTACAACCTATGTGAAAGAGGCCCTCATGCGCAATTCGCAGGTTTATATCATGTGCATGGATAATCACAACATTTCATGCAAAAAATAAATATAAAAAAGGGAACAAATAAAATACTGTTTCCTACAAATATAACCTAGATATTTTTAAGTAAATTGCAATCAATAGAGATGACCAAATCTGATCTTTATTTTGCATAGATTCAAGTTTCAAAAAAAATACCTTTTGGCTTTTTAATATGAAACAATTTCTTTTCAGGTTTCACAGCTCTCCATCACAGTTAAATTAAGGCTAATTAAAATATGTTTTTGGTAGTAAAATTTTAGCTTTCATATCAAAACAAGAAAGGAATAGCTTTTATTTTATTAGTGTATATTTTTGCAAACAACTAATATAAAAATTTGCTTTATTATCTTTATTAGTAATGTTAAAATTACAGGTGCAAAGATAAAGCTTGTAGTAGTTGCAGTAGGAACACTAAGTTTTTCCCACTGACAAAAGCTAGCTGCTATTTTTTTTAATTGGTCTCTTTTTCAATCAGATCTCTTCCTATCTTTTTGTACTTCCTGCTACCCTTCTGTCTTCTTATCTGCTCTCTTCTCACTATGTTTCTCATTGCCATTACTGGAGCTTCATTTCTTCCCTTTTTAATGCCCCCTAAACACTTTGCTATTGACTATGCTAGATATTTTCTGTTGATTTTACACCTCCCATTTTTTCTAAATTCTTGCATTTCATTCTATCTTGTGATTTTTTGTATTTATTCAATTTATCATCTTCTCCCATATTACTCTTCCTCATAAATTATTGCATGTCTCACATTATTTTTTTGCAGAAGTCACCACAACTTCACTGACAAAAGCAAAACACATTTGCTTTCTTATTCTGGTAATTGTGCTTTCTGGCCCCATCTCTGTCTTTTTGGTTATATGTTATTCTATGTTGAAGAAGTTTTTTGCAACCTTGTTTTAATCGAAACATATTACACTTGTATCAAAGCATTTTCATAATCCTTCCTCTTACCATTCAAATCAACTATTTTTAAGTCTTACTATTGAACAATACTTTTTTCAACTGCTTAACCCAACACATAACTGTCTTAGCTCTTTTCAAATTGCCATATCTCTTTTTTTAAACATTAAATTTATTTCAGTAAAGCTGCCAGCATGCAGATTAGATTGGTGTAATCATATTTGAGTTGCAAGTAGATGAATGTGAGTTAGATGCTTAATTTGCTTGAGTGATTTTTGTGGTGCTTTTTAGAAAGTAACTCATGCAAATTCTTCAAGGGTTCATGCTGTTTACTTATATACAAAAAAAACTAAATGTCAAATACATGTATAGTGCAGAAATTAATCAAGTTTGATATATTTTTTTATTTTAAGCAAAAAATGTTCTCATCTTAGCTATTTTTTACATTTTTAAAATTTAATCCAATTCACTTTTACATTTACTTGTTATTGCTATTTTACTTTTCAGGCATGTAATTTATCTCTTAAATAGTTAAAAACTTTGCTATTGCAAAAGCAAAAACCTGAAAAAAGAAAGCTGTTAATTAGTGTAATCAGAAAGTCAGTCATTTTTTATTTTTGATACTTGTCAAGCAAAATATTTTACATACACATGTGTAATTCAGAGTCATTTCATCTCAAATCAACCAGGCTATTTAACCCAAGGTCTCAGATTTTGTTAAAATTAAATTAAGATTAAAGAAAATTTAATCCTGATTAAAAAAAATTTGACTTTTTAAAATAAGATAAGTGGTTTCAAAATTACAGTATTTTAAAAATAACCACTTTTTGTGCACATTCAACCATAACTGTAATGATTTTCATACAATTCACTTTGAAACAGCCATAACTTTTGTTACAAAATGAGATAAGACTTGTAATTAAGTTCTTTAGAAAGATTATTAATAATTCTTTTTCTTAGTACAAAATTTTTTGTATTTACTCAGGGTTCAAAGATCAAATATAACAACAAAGAATGAATAGTTTTTGAAACCAGTAAAGCTTGACAGAAGTTCAAAGTTTAATAATTCAATTCTAGATACGTTAATTTTTTCAAGTAAAGTATCATATAAAAGGTTTTTTTTATGCAGAAATTATTTTACTTAAATTCACTGGTAATATTAAGTGTTAAATTGTATTAAAGAGGGTGTAAACAAAATTATTAAAATGAATATAATTTTGTATGAACTACCTTTGTGAATCTTAAGCAAAATTTTTAAGCAATTCAATTATTTGTACATTATTCTTCTTCTACATTATTTTTTCTTGTACATTATTGTGAACATTTAAATGTTTTTACATTACTTAAATATAGAAGAATTTTAATCTACAAGGGGATCAAATGAAGTGTTAACACTACATAATAATGCTTTTGCTTGATATTTGCACTTATTATTTTTGTTTTTAATTGATGCTTTCCTTTTACATGATATTGTTGATGAAAAAAGTTGTAAACTGTAAAAAAATTTTACTAAAATTTGATACAATAAGTTCAATTTGTGAAGGTATAAGTGAACTACATAAGAGTGGAAAAAAACTGGGGAGATTTTTAAAATTTTAAAACTTTGTGTGACTAGAACAGGAGTATACAAGGTCTTAAAACATATTGGGAAAATAAGGTCACCTCTTCGAAGAGTAAGGAGTAATCCAAAACCTCCAGTTAGGACACCTCAACTTATCAAAAACACTCAAGAAAAAATTAGAAGGGACCCAAGAAGGTCCATCAGAAAGTTGGCTAGAGAAGCGTCTATAAGAAGCTATGGCACAATGTAAAATTGCCTAACTGCGTGACGTCATTGGGTCTGCTGCATACATGTGAAAGGCCTTTTTCTCTAGGTGGTCTTGTTTGATCACCCGGTAGTTAAGTTGTAAACTATTTGCCATTGTGAGTACAGATTATGAATAGAAAAGTTTGGTTTTGCAGCATAGGAACTCTTAAAAGTAAAAAAAGAAAATGCCTTAAACTAACAATTGTTATTTCTATAGCAATAATATTATTTACATCACTTAAAGAAGATAAAGAAAAATTTTTATTTAGAGCTGATTTAGTTGAACAAAAAGATGAAGTTATAACTGTGTGTGCTCATCATAAAGCCCTTATTTTTGATAGGTATGAAGTTCTTCAAAAATATTGTTGTAGTAACCCTTTTAAAACTCACAAAAAAATATTGGCCGAAATTTGCAGGTAATCAGCTTAGAATTTGCTAAAGAACTTAAAGAAAAATAAGTTTTAGTTATCCCAGGATGTGAAGTTTGTGGAGACTGTAAATCACAATTAAACAAACTGTGTGAGGAAGCTTCAGGTATGGTTTTTGATGCTGCATTAACAGGAGATAGTACAGACAGTAAAGAAAACACTTATGCAGCCAATTTATCTAATACTCAGCTAAACACAAGTCTATATGGAATTGGTCAGTCCCAAATAAAATTACACAGCATGCCTTCATGTAGTTGATCTTGTTATGGAAAGTGCAAACTTTTTTTAATTATTACTGAAGTAATAAAAAGAGTAGCAATTGCTTTAAAAGTTTCTTTACATGAAGTGACAAGCAAAAACACATTAATTGAGTATAAAAGCAAGAAAAAAGCTGAAGATTTTGATATCTTAATGGAAAAGATAAAAGAAAAAATAAACAAACCAAGAACAACACACTCATAAAAAATACAGTTATTGACTCTTATTCCAGATTCATCGTCACAAAATGCCATTGTAAATTACTTTCTGGTTACTGATTACATGGTTAGAGCAGCTCAAACATTGACAATTTCCCAAGAAATTTGCAGCAAACCACCAGCAAAAAAAAGAAAAACTTTAAGTAGTGAAATCAAAAATATTATTACTAATTTTGTATTGTGACAATAAAAATGCAAGAATCATGCCAGGTGCTTGTGACAAAGTCAGTATTGCAACTAATGTTTAGGAACAGAAAAGTGCTTATTTTATGTATGCTAAAAGAACTGTACCAATCATTTAAAGAAAGACACCCAGGAATAAAAGTTAGATTTTGTACATTTGCAACATTAAGGCCAAAATGGTGTGTCCTAACTGGCTTTGCTGATACTCATATTGTGTGCATATGCGCAATTCACCAAAAGGTCATTCTAATGTTAAAGTCAGCTTAAATTGAAGAAAGTTATCAAGATTTAATTTCAATGATGGTATGTGATATAAATAACAAAGATTGTTTGTTACAGCAATGTGAAAATTGCTCAAGAGATGACCTTGTAGCAAACTTCCTAGAAGGTAAATTTGAAGATATTTGCAAAGAAATTACCTTTTCACAGTGGATAACAACAGAGAGAACAGAAATGATTAATCAAACACTTCCAGTCAATGAATACCTCAAATGCTCATAACCAAACTGGTTAAACTTTCTCCACATTTCTTTATTGTGAAACAACAATCACATATTTGTAGAAATTGCAAGCAATTTTTAGAAAATGGAACAGTAATATGCCTAATGGATATCAGTAAAAAATACACTTTTCATGTTCAAAATGAAGCTCAAGGCTATCACTGGACCCATAATAATTGTCCTGTACATCCATTGTTACACTACTACAGTATAAATGGTGATTTACAACACTAGAGTTTGTGCTTTCTTTCAAATAATTTAAATCATGATGTAGGGATGGTGTAGTGTATGACTTACAAAAAACAATTCGCTTTCTAAAAAATAAATTGGGATCAATAACAAAAGTTGAGTACTATACAGATGGTTGTGCATCTCAGTACAAAAATTGTAAAAAAATTTGTAAATTTATGTAAACATGCGGAAGATTTTAGTGTTAGTGCAGAGTGTTTTTTGTTTTTGCTACCAACCATAGTAAATCTGCTTGTGATGGAATCAGAGGTGGGTTAAAAATATCAACAGCTTTAAAAAGCCTCAGAAGACCAGTCACAAATCAGATACTAAATTTAAACAAATGTCAGAGCATTGTTAAAAATACCATTCCAAAAATTTACATTGAAGAAATTGATCAACAAGTATTGGAAAAAACTAAAAACTGGCTCCAACAAAGATTTGTGTATGCTTTTACAATAAAAGGCACTAGAAATTATTATAATTTTAAACCACTGTCACTATCAAGAATAGCTACCAAGTGAATAAATTTTGTTAAAGAATACACTGAGTCACAAAAAAATATGGCATGTGAGTTATTGAGATTTTGAAACCCATTCTATTTGTAATTTGGGCCCCTGAATCTGAATCTAAAATTGGTTTTGCTCTATCATGTCAGGATATTGAGTTATTCATACTTTTGATATTTGAAAAATTCACAAAATATTCAAAAAATTGGGATATCAAAATGCTCTTTAAAAATCATACACGTTTTTCATATAGGCTTAACTGAATAGCTGCCATTTTAATCCATTTACCAAATTTTTGATCCTATATTTTAAAAATATTTTTATATGAATGGTGTAGACCACCAATTTAATGAGCTATTATTAAAATTTTATTTGGCTTGCAGCATTACTTTAGCTAGGATCATATCTTCTAATAACATTGGTCATAAAGCCATGTTTTCTGAAATTAAACAGCCTTAAAGACAGTGAAAAAAAAATAGCAAAAGTATAAAAAATATAAAAATTTAATTTGCTTATAAATTAGACATTGTGCAGAGATTAGAGTTTTGCTAAAAACACAAATTTATAATTATCACTTTATGCCAGTGAAAAATTTAAGTGTCAGAAAACAGTTGTAGTCTAAGTATTGTATCAAAAGAGAATACTTTGAGGAATTGGTGAAAGTGCAGCTTTAGACTAATGTTAAACTGTTTAAACCATGATTGCTGCTTTAGTTTGATTCTAAAAGTAAACTTTTCATTTTAGGTTGAGCAATAGAGAGCATTGATATATGAATTATTGTAAAATGAATAAATGCAAGCATGGTTGTGTTAATAATCCCAACAATTTTTGCTACATTTGTGGAAAGTTTACCCCTCATGATCTTAGAAAACTTATCATTGACTGAAACATGCCTACAAGTCTACAAGTTGTATTTTCAAGTGAAGCTGAGAGATCAAGAAAAGTCATGGGCTCTGTATGTAAGTTGTTCATCTTGCTACTCTGTATTGACCCAGTGTTCAAATGGAAAGAAGAGGAAGATGGGTTTTTGTGTGCCAATGGTTTGGCAAGAACAAAAAGATCACTTTTCCAATAGCTATTTTTGTATCACAAAAATTTCAAGATTTTTGAAAAAGCAAAGTCTAAAATCAAATACCCTGATTGTGATTCAGCTATAAAACTGGTACCCAACAGCAATAAATACCTTGTTCCAGAACCTCCATCTGTACTAACTGCTTTTGATTCTGAATCAGAATCAAGCACTGACACAGAAACTAGCAGTGCTTCGGAATCTGATGCCTCAATCACCCAAGAAAGAACTTCTTCAGAGCCACATGTTTTATCTCAAGAAAATTTGCAAGATTCGGCTAGAGATTTGAATTTGTCAAAAGAAAAGTAGAAATTCTCGCATCTCAATTAAAACAATGGAATTTACTTCAGAAAGATGTAAATAGAACTTGTTTTCAAACAGGTATTCTGATTTGGCTGTTTTCTTTTATTTTTTGTCAAAAAGATATTTGCTACTGAGAGTTATTGTGAGGAAGAAGATAATTGTTATTGTCAGCCACAGTCTTAAGCATTCCTTGGAGCATCAATATAAAGATGACAACTGGAGGCTAT